>JAQQZR010000005.1:1552262-1569482 GCA_030068235.1 Notoglanidium macrostoma
ACACACACACACACACACACACACACACACACACACACACACACACACACACACACACACACACAGAGAGAAAGAGAAAGCGTGATGTTCAGATGCTCACAGAAGAGTTGTGTCCTCAGGCATTTCTTGCAGGTAGTGAGTGACTCTGCATAGTGAACAAAGTTGGCTAGTTTGTTCCACTCATATAACAAGAAGTAAGTTTGGTTTTAGGCTCAGTGGTGGTATTGTGGTTGATTATAGGCCTCTGCTGTAGAAAAAATAGATACATTTACAAATATTATGCCAAAAAAGGTAGCTAAACATTAGGGTATATGTCACAGATGGGGCTGGAGATGGATACAAATGCAATTTGAGAAGTTTATTAAAAAAACACACTTGCAAAGAGCTCCAAAATCACAGGTTGTAGTCAAAAACAGACAGAACATCTGACGATCAGCAAACAACACAATGAGGGCAACATCCAAAAGAGCAAAATCTAAGAGACAGAACAAGATCATAAACCAGAATGGCTTGGTAACTTCAGGCAATAAACAGAGTGTGCTATGTCGTAAGTCTCTGTCTATGAGTGTTCTTATATAGTTCATGGCGGCCATGTTAGTCGGCTGTGGTGCACGCCGGGAACCGGAGTCTGGAAAGGACTCCAATGCTTACATAATGGTATACATTAAAATGATACAGTTTTCTATTAAAAAACGGGGTGGAACATACTGTAACTCACTAAGTGCAAGATGATTCTTTTGAGTGCAGGGTTAAATTAAAATGCAGGACAATAATTTTAAATGGTACAAAATAACAAAATATTATAGTACCATACATTGCAGTACAAAAATACAGAGTACAAAGTGCCATATAAATTCTACAAGTTGTTTAAATGTCCACTATGTAGGATCACAATCAACTGAATGCTGCTCCCTTACCCCTCCCATTCCAAGTGTGTATTAGAATGTACGGTGGCCATCAGGTGCCCGTAGCATACTTCCAATTTCTTACATTCACACTCCATTTCTTTCTTATGCTAAATAATAAATATGATACAAAATTTGAGTTCAAAACTTGTTAGCCAGCACCAGCAAACACTGATTCGTCTTCTTTCTTCTTCCTTCCTTATTCTTTGTCTTCCTTCTGGTACTTCTTCCGGATTCATGCTGTCACTCGTAAAAACGCAAAACGAGCAAGGCGCTCTCCAGAGGATTTTGCATTCTGTGCGACTATAGTGGCACATCATGGAGGCTCCGTGAAAGAGTCCCGCTCCCTATGCAGATATAAAGGGCTCATTCCAAGCTTCCAATAACACGGCAATTCAAAGTTACAGGTAATTATACACTAATGAAAACATACGTATGCATACTGTATTCCATTTCTGCTAATAGATCCCCCTACATCCTGCATAGTGCACCTTTAAAAGCATGTTACAGTTAAGTAAGGAATAAAACACAGCATTCAATGACAGGTTTTGTGATGCGACGCAAAGTTAGTGTTTTCTCAGGAGGTTGATTATTTAATAATAACGACAAGTACTGAAGGGTTTTATTCTTCATTCTTTTAACAGTATTTTGTATCAGTTTACATTGACACCTCACACAATTGTTACTAAAAGTCTGCTTGCAGAAAACGTACCCCATATCCAAGGTACACGTCTTTATTTGTTAAATAACAGCGCAGTTTTAATCCATTTATTATTAGTTTTAGATTATAGAGCGTCCATACAAGTCCCTGTGAATTAGCAGGTACTATCGAAACTGTGATGTGTTAGATGTCCACATTAAAGTAATCCTATGATTTTTCTTGCAGCTGTAGCGTCGTCCTGAACCCTGATGAGTTATAGCCATAGCCGTTATTGGAAGTAGCGTCATTCTGGTGTTGTGAGTAGAGCAAGAGGAGATGCATTAGATTATCCTAGAGTGGGTTTGTCATTCAAAAGACAATTCCCTGAGATCTCTGTTTGCTTATATTCCCAGCACACAGATGTAGTCTCATACACAGACTTGTCCGCAAGATGCAAAACAAATACTGAAGCCCGAGTGATGAAGCCTGGAGCAGTTGTATAAACAGTGCTTTAGAGATTGAATTGCTTAGGAGCCCCTTGACAATCCTGTCTTGTTTTTTCCATCACAACTGTTAAATGTTTGTGCACAGCTTTATTCTGCATGATGTTTCCGCAACATCTAGCTGATCTATAAAAGAAAATGCACAATTTATAATGGATTTGTAAGACTGTTTCACGTCACATGTTTTCATCCCAGATTTGTTTTTACATTTATTATTTTTGTATACATGATATAAGTCCTTAAATCAACAGACCTTTTGTAAGATTAGTATTCTTTCATATAGTCCTCTATATTCTAATGGAGTGTCTATCTGTGGACCTCAAATTGTGGTCAGTATAACAGACCATGCAAGCTATCCAGAAGAATACAAATGTATTTCCAGGCAATTTATTTTTTCATAATTAAGAGCAGGTTAACAAATTTATTCCTGAGGAAAATAATTATCTAGAGGCACCATCTGTAGTTAAAGAATAACTGGAACTCCTCTCTCTATCATATTCACTCATACAATTTATTTATTTATTTATTTTTAAATATGAATTTCTTAGCTGGAAGCAACATGGCATTATGCTGTCACATAAGTTATTTTTTATCCAACAGGCATTTTAAAACAAACAAAAAAAAAAACCCAACCTTTTAATGACTTAAGCCTTCAATATACCAGTTGAAGTGTGCTTGGGCCTGTGGTTAAGATTTAACAGCGTTCTGAATAACTTGCCGATCCATGCATTAGGTTGGATACAGAACAAAAGTGCTCAAATCATTGATTTCCACACATCTCAGTATCGTTGAAGGGTTCTTACATTTGGTCTTCATAAAAAGTTTTGCATGAATATTTTATAAATCAATTCTGGAAAATGCAATGTTTTGTTAAAGCCTTTGAGATGACAAACGTTTTAATGAAATCTTTATGAAGTGTTTAGAACCCTAATGAGCAAGCCAGAGCTGACAATGGCAAGAAAAGCTACACGAGATGACAAACAAAGAAAGAACCACACGCAAAAACAAATCCATCCTCTTCTCTATGGCACCAGCTTGCATGATTATAAAACATGACTTTTCTACAACATTATACTGTCAAGTCAAACAGCACTTAGGGTGTTATGACATTCATTATGAGGACATTGTGACATTCATTATGTGTATTTAATTACCACAGGAATGTGTGTCACTCATTATTATTGAAGACACTCGAACTGTGTTTTCACAAGATGGAATTGCTAATGGTGCGATGGACTTTTTTCATTGTGCGCAATATTAGTGTTGATTTTCCATTCTTCTAAACAGCATTTATATAATATAAACAAGATTTATTTTGGGAACACTATTTATGAAGGCCATATTCATAAATCATTGAACTGATTCTTATGCACCGGGCATTATTAGTCATAAAAGTTGTGCAGTACAACACACGGTATAATGAATGAAGGGTGACACTTTAGTTACAACATGGTTATAATTGATCGAGGAAGTATAGCACATTATCAGAGATTTATGAGGACTTATTAGAGCTTACAAAAATGCTAGGAATCATTACCATCTAACAAAGATTTATCTGCAACCCTATATGTCATAAGGATTTGTGAATTTGGGCTGATGAGGCTAAACGAGTCCTACATGACAACTGATAGAAACCCATAAGCATTTAGCAATTTTAGTTTTTCAAAGAACCACACTAGGTAAAATGTGACATCTTCACTACAAGTAGGCTACACTGAACTACAAAGACAATTGTCATGATGTTCCAAACTGTGTGAGCCTTGAAAGTGTTATAATACAATGTTATGTCAAGACAAAAATGTATGTGAACTGTTTTGTGGGGTTTTTGTCAGTTGTCATGAAGGACTTTATATGTTGCCTTATTAGATTGTGATTTTATCACATATCACACATCTGAGCCTTTCCATAACTAGCAGTGTCTGAAACTGGACTTGGATTAATTGCTTGCAGAGGCATTGGTGCAAGATTCTTGGGACTTTTGATCAGCATTAATAAAGGCTGTAAGAACAGAACCCTAATCCTGACTAAATAGCACTGTCTTCTGCAGATGTGTGAAAGGTGTGCCCTTTTGTGGCCAAGCAAAGCATGATTAGCTGTGCTCAAAGAGGTCTGTGCATCAGCCTCCTTTTATATCTGCTTAGTTCAATTAGTAAATCACAAAGGACGAGATGCTTCCTGTAGAGCGCTGCCAGGCTCCTGCACAATCCTGGCATGGACACCTGCCACTGGGCACCAATGAGAAAAGTGATCTCTGGGAGGCCCTTATTTGATTTGGGGATGCAGTGTCGTATTAGTCACCGTGATTGATTAACATGTTTAATGTCCTATTTGAGATTGTGAACTAAAAAATGAGTAATGGAAACACATCAATTTAAAAAATCTGAAAGATCACAATAAAATGTATACATTCGGATGAGGTGGTTTTTCAGATGATTGGACAAAGCAATACTTTGCAAAGTTAAAATTCTTCGCATTTAAGTCAGATGATATGAAGTCAAACGGAAGACATGAAGCAGCGTTACCTTTCAGAAAAAAGAGAGCTCTGTAAGAGCTACCACGAGAGGAGAAAACTCAGCTTTAATCACATAATATCGCTCAATAGCCGGGTTTCCATTAACCTGCTGAGTGTGCAATTTGAAATTGCGAATTTTAAAAAAGAGGAATGAGAACGTGAATTAGAAAAACTCTCAAATATCATAAAAAAGCTTTTAAAAATATAGACCTAAACCTGAAAGAGGACAGAGTTGCTTCTTACCTCCCTCTCTCTCTCTCTCTCTCTCTCTCTCTCTCTGTCTCTCTCTCTCTCTCTGTCACAGGCTGTGTTCCAGTATTGGTTCTCATTTTCTCTCAGTGGAGCAGGATGGTTTATAAAGTCCATGGTTGCATAAAATCACATTTCACACTTGAGACCCTTTCACCCCGAGCGTCCCCAAGCTGGCAAGATTCAGACCTCAGGTTTTTAAAGGAATTGGGTGAGAGTGCACTTCTTGTATAAGCGAAGTGTCAAGAAATCACAAAACCCCAAACTACTGAGATTGAATTCTAGATAAACTAACCAAATAAGACCTTTGAAGATGGACAGAATGCTCACTACACTGACTGTGTTAAATGGTTTGTTGAATGTAATAGTAGTAGTATTTATTTTTAATGAAAAAAAATGGCCACTTATTAATATAATATTTCAAGTTATTTTGTGGCTATGAAATACCCAAGTCATAGCAACAAACTGTGTAACTCGAGCCAACGACTTAATATGTTGCAGGACTGTCATACTTAATGTGTGACTACTACTTAATTATTTGGCAGAAACAGGCTAAAAAATCTATTCAACAAAACAACTGGTCTGGTCTCAGTATAATGGTATAATTAAGCCGAGTGATTTTAGTGTGCCATCTGGGTCGTGGCACCGAGTTGTTCAAAAAAAATTGGCAAAGATGAGTAGACAGGAGACTGGTCTTCAGACTCTCGATGTTTATTTGTATGCTTGGAGTATCTTCAGATCAGCTTTTTCACTAACAGAAGCGTAACCTCAGAAAGTTTTCACCAGCTCAATTTCACCATTCATTCTTGTCACAAACCTGTCATGAAGTATATGAAACAAAATACATGAATGAACATGTACCTTTAGCGAATGATTATAGAATCAGAGGCAAATCAGGTACCACATTAATGGTATATGCATATTGCAATGTAACCACTGTCACTGCATTCAGCTCTGTTCTTTAGCAATGTGACATTTGTTATTTCTTAGGAAAATACAGCTTGCTATTAAATTAACAAATGTATGCTAAAATATTGCCATGACTGTGATGCCCATTTCTCACTACTGTCAAATGCTGTAAGTTATTTATTCGTCTATATGCAAGGAATAGAAAGATTTAGTTCATAATAATGCCTGGAGAATTTGATAATAAATACTCCTAAAAAATGAACTAAAGTTTAGCTTACCTCCACATAAAGATTTTCTAAAGTGTTAAATCAACAAAAGACAGCTAAATTGTTGCCTTGCTGTTTATGTCATAATTTATTGTTTTAAAAATAGCAGCTCAATCATGATGGAAGTATCTATAATGACACATTTAATGTTAAAATTGTATTATTATTTGACAATGTAAGAAAAGGCAGAATATGATTTTTTTTTTTTTTACAGAGTGTATAAATAAATTCAAGTATCTGCTTAGAGGCTATGACTGTAATATTTTACACATACTGTCCCTAAAGCCGACATACAAGCATAAGGCTGTGTACCACGACTACGATTACACCCAACCAAACACTATTATGATGATACTATTATAACATCCAAATAGCACTTGCTTGCTTATAAATATTTAAAGCATGTAAATATTGAGTAACTACAACCCTGCCATTAGCTATCTATTACAAGACACTTTAAATGTTATTTATCCTTACAAATAGCCTTGGGAGCATTCCTGGTACATTCTCATTTATGCTTTACTAGCTTCCTGTAAGAACTTACCTGTTTCTTGTTTGCTCTTGATTTGTTTGAGTAGCTCTTCCCCTCTTCGTTTCCCCAAGTCTTCACAAAATCTTGTTAATTGCCTTGCCTAGTTATCTAGTTTCAACTTCCTAGTGCCTTTCCTGTTCTTTGACCCTCGCCTGTTCGTCTGTTAACTCCGACTGCATGTGTTTTGAATTTTGGATCGCTCCCAGTATAGAAGCCCATGCCAAGTATACACACAAGTGTCCAGCCTCCAACCAAATGTTATACAACAGCCTTACACACTAAGCAGTCTCTCTGTTCATATTTGTGGCATAGTTATCCATTCTGCTTTTTTTTCCTGCATCTTTCTCAACAGCTCTGAAATAATTCTGTCAATTATTTCGCTTATTTAGCAATTAACAATTAACTATGGAATTAAATTATGAAATTTATTATGAATGGCAAAACATCTTCAAAAAGTACTGATTATATTACATACTATAATATACTTTATCATCTATCCAAGTCACTTCAGTATCAAAACATTTTGATACATTTTTTCCCCCATTTTTGCTAATGAACATTAACCATTGCAGCTCAATCCTTTCATTGAGGACAGACTAATTAGACTGAAAGGTCCTTCTAGGTCCTAATGATCTATTCTAATGATTTTCAAACTGAAAGAAGACTGATAGGACACAATAATGACTGTTTTGTTCTCAGGATCATGGTGAGAGGTTATTATTTCCTTTTCTACATCCTCTTTTAACAGTCATTTCCGCAGGCTAGATTCTTAGAGCTTGTATAATCAGTGAAATTCTGATTTGTAGCCTTGCCATGTGAGCAGATTGCAATGTGTGTTTGGGATTCACCACTTATTTTCTGATATACGTGTATTAAGAAATATCTGGGATTTACAAATGTGAGCATTGTTGTGAAGGGACAAGACTAAAATAGCTTGCAGTAAGAGAATGGGACCTTAGAGGAAAAACATGGACAGCTGAGCAGATGTGGAATGATGGAATAAGATCATAAAGCTGGGACACACATGCCAACTTAAGTAGTCAGTACTGCAATTAATGGAAGCTTGATTAAAACCTAAACTGACACATAACTGAAATAAAAAAGAGAGACAGTTTTCTCTAAGGTATGAACAGGTATGAGACGCTATTAGGAGGAGATGCAACCAATAACAACAAAAAATATATATTTAAAAAGAATTCTTACATCAGTGTAGGGGTGTAACACATCTTTTTAGGACTCCAAATATCCATATCTGTATCTAGATTCAGTGATTTCTTTTGTCGAGACCCATCCATGAAGTATGTAGCTGGTTCCGTTTTCCAAAAACTAGTAATCTAATTTAAACCCTGACCAGGCATTTACTAAGGATGAAAAATCATCACACATTAATGAATGTGGTCTTTCTTTGTCCCATAGGCTTTATATCTCAATACGTACTCACACGTAGGAACGTAACACGTAAGTGCTCCTCCTATATTTATCTGTATTTGTATCTGTTTAGAACATATTGATAATAAAGTTGTATTTAGTCACATCCCTTTAATAGTCTAATGATATAGTTTAGTCTAATGATAGTCTACATATATATATATATATATATATATATATATATATATATATGTGTGTGTGTGTGTGTGTGTGTCTTTGGGTATATGTACCATATAGGACACATTTTATATAGCGTGGCATGAATATGAATAAAAAATCTGCCTCTCAAAAGCCCTTGCAGTGCATCATATGCAGGGTTTCTCAGAAATCCATGCATCATGTCACATGGAAGAATGCCTCTACTCATGACTGCCAGAAGAAATGATAGATACATGGCAGCTAAACATGACTGGATATCTTGTTAAAATTCTGCTTTGCTGTAAATATGTGTGACTGAGTTGAATACGTAATTAAAACCACCATTTCAGTTTTTATTAAAAAAGATGAAGGCCAGTGTGTTCACTTTGCTTTTCTTCAGCATTGCATTTTTTGAATGTTTACTCAAATCAAAGTTAATAGCTAGTTAATATCATTTCTATAATAATTTTTTTTACACACTGCAACAAGATTGCTCTGAATTCTCAGTCACTTTTTGATATTGAATTTTTTTTTCTAAGCATAGGCATGCCAAGTAAGAAAAAAAAAAAATAAATACATAAATACATACATTTTTAGGATTATTTGGTTTAAATAGAGACAAAAATGCAATACTGAATCAGAGAATAAAAACACTTTAAAACATGATGTCCCTGAACTTCTGAGTTTCTGAAATTGTAAAGACACATGTCAAATATCACACATCACACCTGAATGAATTAGCCATACTTCTGTTATAGCTTAATACAGTTCACAAACAGCGTAACAGAGATGCCATTCCTTTTCCCAGAGATGCCAAGTATAATAGAGACAGTAAATTTGTGATTAAGTCTACGTGGTACAGAGCCTTTTTTTATTGCAAGATTCATTGCAAAATTTGGGAGGAGGAAAGGAGGTTATGGAGTGGATAATATCTGTACATGGACATTAATAACTAAGGGAAAAGACTGAGTCTGTGAAAAAGGGGGAAAAAAATTGTCTCCGTTTGTCAATTCCCAAATAATTGGCTTCTATATATTGGTTCAAAATCTATAGTCATGAGCCAGTGCTGCGGATAAAACCCATCACAACAGACTTACAGTATTAGTGTATTTCTGAAAGTGGACATTTCCTGGAGTTGTACCTGAAGTCTGATGTGTAGAGGACAGTTCTGTACTGCATGTCATGGTCTCTTGCAGTTGGACTTGATGGTGTTGAAAGTGCTAAAAATGTCAAAGTATATGATTCGCACTTGACCTCTTAGTGTGAGGTCAGGCTTTGTGAAGGAGAAGAACTTGAATCTTAATCCGTGTCCCATCTGTGAAACAGTGATGGACAGAGTGGCTGAGTTTTTTTGTGTAATAATGACCATGTCCATGATTTATCTGATATCAGTACTTCCATTGTCATGAGTCGGAGTGGGGAGGGAGACTATTTTTATTGCCATTGGAGGCAAATGTGTTGAGGGTAGGTAGCTTGGGAACATAATGGGGTTTGAGGTTATTGGTAGACGTTGACAGTGGAGGTTTGTAGGCGAGCGACAGCACTAGTGGAGGAGCATCAAACCTGTTAAGAAATAGGTTAAACTCATTCACCTTCTCCTTCCTCCCCTCCACCTCTGCCCCTCCATCTGCCTGCCTTATATCCTTTTATATCCTTCATCCTGCTTCAAACTGTTTCGACCACCTTCTCTGAACTGCTGTTCCAGTTTGTGTTTGTATTAGATTTTTCCTTCTCTTATCTTCACCTTGAGCTCCTTCTGAATGCTCCTGGGGTTCTCTTGATCTCCTGCCAGGAAGACACTTTTTCTTACTGAGAAGTATTTGCCCTCACTTGTTGCTAGAGAATCACCTGGCTTTCTATGTGGGGACAATGTTCTCACTGGAACCGATGTTTGTCACCAAGGTGGTGAGAACATCAATGTCCCAGCCTGTGCACAAAACAGCTGATGTTAGTTGCACTAGCTAAAAGTCAAGCTCTTTGATAAGCCTGAGAGGTGTCACTGGTGGGAACAGTCGGTACAAAAACACCTCTCAAATGCACGTTAAACAGTTAGCAAACGCCACAAAATACGTACCCACTTAATGGGAAAAAGCTCAACTAAAAGCCAAAAACAACATTTCTACCTAGGCAAAACACGTCCAAAGTCCAACACAACTCGACTAAACAAGCCAGCAGTCAAAACACTCTAGCAAAACACTCCTGCAAAAACTGGCAATAGTGATTTTGCAACTCCATGCTAACAAAGAAGTAATGTTGTACATTTACCGAAGTATGTAAATTTCTGTTAGGCAGAAATCAAATTTTCAATTTTCTGCCGTGTGCCAACTTCATTCACTGTGACCAAGTACATATATACTGATTCTAACACCTCTTCAGTAATCTCACAAGTGATACCTTCATTATGACACCAAAATAATACAACCAAACTGTGTAGTTGCTGAGATATAGGCTACTCAATTCATTTTGGGTCTGTTATTTTCAAGCATGAGCCTAAAAAAGAGTCATGGGATTAAAGGGATAAACAAGAGAGGTTTTAATCTGTCAATCAGTCACATTGCTGTCCAATACTTCTCATAGGTTTTATTCTCATAATGCTTCTATAATGCAAGAAGTGATGTCTCTATAATAGGAGCAGATAGTGCTGCTGAGATGAGAAGTTGGAAGAACAATATGAGAAGATGACAACAGGAATGGTACATTTTTTTAAACGCTTTTCACTTTGTCATTTTGAGGCAGTCATAGCACTCAACCTAAGTGACAGCTCTGTTTAGCATGTTTAATGTTCAGCGTATTAAGTATGCCATCAACTGTAACTGAATATGAATACATTATTTGGACAGGTAACATGATCCGAACAGAGAAAAATACAGACCTAAATAATAGGCGCACTAGTCTTTTATGATCACTGGTTTGCTCCATTCGACTGACCCGAACGCTGCTCCAGAATAAAACCATAATCCTACCATAATTCTGTACAAACTGGCCTGAAATTATCAAAAAAAGATCTTTTATTTATAAAGCCGCTCCGTAGCTCATGCAGTCCACATGCCGTGCACAGCAAAGCTTATCTCTGCTGGGGTCTCAAAAACAATACCTGAGTTCATTTAAAAATAGGAACTTGTACGTTCATTGTGCATGTTTTTCATCATTCATAAATGAACATTGTCTGTTGTTATTAAGATAAAATCTTCCTGGAAAACCATACTGGCGTAATAATGAAAGAACCCCATTTCGACTCACAGCATGAAGGCATCCCAGCTTCACAGTAGATTCTAACCGAGTGTCCAGTGGGCTTGTGTGCTAGAGTAATATTCTTGTCCCTACATGATATTACATTGCCACAGTGGAGCGCTGCAAAAAAGTTGCAGTACATTAGTGTTCGAGAGAAAAGGATTAATGTTTAGCTGCACTATGTTTTGGGGTTGGGGCTATGAGTGTGTTGAGCTGCAGAGAGATGGTTTCTTTCTCCTCTCTCTTTTTCGTTGTCTTCATTTCAGTCTGTGGAAGTAGGAGTGAATGGACTAAATGGCAGCTATTCAGCAGCACTCTCTTCTTCTCTTCTGAAATATGGAAATTACCCCTGAGTGACAGAAAGTTTAGTGTGCTCCAGCCCCGAAGCTCTCAGAGAACAGAAACTCCCCTGAACAGGAAAGGTAATACAAGTGTGAGCTATCGTTCATAATGGCATTCAGATGAGCCCATCGACATGTGAATGTGAAATGAATTGTGCAGGTGTTTTTAACTCTACTATATTAACAGTCACTTCCTGGAAGCCACGCCCCCTTCCTCATCACATCCCTTGCCTTCTGTTATTGTAAACAGAGATCAGTTTACTATATTTATTAGGAATGGTACCAAATAAACGTTGGCTGAAAATAAAAAATGGCTTTTTTTTTCTTTTGGTGAAAAACAAAAATGAACCAAAGTTTTGCCCCACAATGATTAAAACAGACCTACAACAAAGTGTCAAATTTAACAGATTACAAATACTGTTAATGGTGATGGTGATTAGAAAGTTATTAAATACGCCGCTCATTTTTTCTTTTCCTTTCTTTTTTTTCTCAAAACTAAGCAGCATCAACAGGGAAAACATCGTCCATGTGAACATTAGATAAAGGATTGTCAAAATGTGCTGTTATTTATTTTTTTATTGTTGTTTACTGTGCATGAGTGCAGAATCACTTAAAAATCCACAATCCAGCTGATAATATTGCATCCTCCTCTATAATCCTTTACCTGAAAATTATGGAAATTCCACTTTCCTGTTTTTTAATGGTTTTGGATTATTAAAACGTTCATGGCAACATTTTAAAATGGAAACAAATATGATCAGGGAGAAAATCAATATCACACAAGTCTAGAGAACAGTGACCTTTTTTATATATCTTTTGGGAATATAACAAACCCAAAAGCTAAGGTAAATCTAATAAACTATTATTAGGAGGCTATTAGGAGCAGCACAGTGGTACAGTGGTGCTGTCTCACAGCATGAAGGTTCTGGGTTCTAGCCTGCTGGCTGACTGGAGCCTTTCTGAGTGGAGTTTGCATGTTCTCTGCGTCCCTGCTCTGGTTTTCTCCCAAGTCCAAAGACAATCGGATTAAATCAACTGACTCCTGTAAATTGCTCATAGGTGTGAATATGAGTATAAATGGTTGTACATCTCTGTGAACCCTGCAATAGATTGGTGACCTGCCCAGGGTTTACCCTGCCTCTTGCCCGAAGTCAGCTGGGTTTGGCTCCAGCTTCTTTATTCTTGTCAACTACAAGCAGTCTCTGATTTGGTACCAACATCTTTATTTTGAAAGATCATTTCATAGCCTATTAATCTGTCACATTAGATGAAAGTTTTCCAGAACATTCTACAGTGCATCTGGTTGAGACCAATTATGAACTCAAGTGATGTAGCTGATGAATGGAGGAATTCCAGCAGTGGAAACAAGCTATGATGTTGTGTTTTAGGAATGGAAAATTACTTATTTTTTTCCAACAGCCCTGTTCTGTCCCCAGTGTTTTTGAGTCTTCTCATAGGTGGAGTGGTAGGCAGAGTTAAGTTTGTATTTACTCGTATTCGTATTAAAAAAACAAAAAAAACAATTCCCCCTCTTGTGTATGATCACATCCATGTCCAGTTCAAATACCGATATTTGTAGCACTAAACCATACTGATATAATTAGTGCATCTGTGTGACTTCCCTAATAATGGGAAATGTTAACGTGACTTTATGACTATTAGAAATGTATGTACTTTGGGATGCAGGTTGTGCTGCACCTTGGCCCATCACAGTTCATTCTTCAATACTTTACTCAGGTCACACGTCACTCAGATAGATAAAATAAGTGATTTAACAGCTCATGTAAAGCTAGGGTGAAATTTGCCCTTGCTGAATTGCAGAAACTGCAAGAGGTACAGATTTGTGTAGAGAAAAAAACAACAAAAAAACTAGATCCAGCATGACCCATTACCTCACTTAAAGAACAGTCTGACTTTGCTGTATTAATGCACAACAGAGAGAAAACAAACAAAGCAAGCAATGGCCCAGAAAATAAGATTTTAACAACAACAAGAGCGCACCTCCTCTTAGCATACCATTTAAATCTGCAATCAGTGCACAGCAAATGGAGCAAATATTATTCTGATTTGCCTCTCAAGAAAAAAATGCTTAAAATGGCAGGCTTCTGTTATTACAATTTCATGTTTGCATTAAAAGCATTTTCTTTTTCATGCAAATGCTTGCCCAATAACAGTCCTAATTCATCCTTGCAGCCTTGCACTGGTCCATGTGCATTTTTTTTCTCGGACAGAAAATGCTTGGTTAGTTTACAACCAAAGACCAGAAGAATATAAACCATAAAAAGTCAATGTTCCTGTGAAAAATGCAACAAAATCATTTCATATAATTGCAGACGTAAGCTATCTTGAGTTCATTCTACAGCTATAAGGGTCAGTGATGCAAAAGTGAATGTTCAGGGTAATTTATAGTGCCATGTAATGGAAAACAATACAGCTGATAGGATTAGATTTCAAAGTGGATTACATTCAACTGTTACATGATATTCAAGTGTTAATCCTTCTTTCAATATAGGTATCAAGCAAGGCAAAAATGTTAGTGCAGGTCAGTAATGAAAATCATTGAATATACAGTATGCATATGGACATATACCCAACCCCTACACCCATCCTAATTCCTCCCCTCATTTTTCTGATAACAAACTAAAAAAATAAGTAAATGAATAAACAAAATAATTAATGAATAAAAAATAAATACATTTGAAAAATATCCTCTCTCTCTCTCTCTATTTGTGTCTCAAATTTTCATATGAGGAGGATGCCATGTCTGGGCAGTAGGGTGGTCGAGGCAATAACACTGCATTGTAATAGGCATATTTTGAACAAGGCTGTTTAGGGGTTGAGGTCTAAAACTTGAGGCCTTGCTTATATAGGTGTATCAAATACACACTCACTGGTCACAAATGGGCTGGATTGAGTATTTGGGAAACTGCAGATTTTCTTGGGATTTTCACTCAACAGTTTCTTGCATTTATATAGAATAGTGTGAAGAAGAAAAAATATCTAGTGAGTGGGAGTTCTGATGAAAGAGGTCAGAGGAGAAAAGACAGACAAGTTCATGCTGACAGGAAGGCTACATTAACTTAAACAACCACCCTTGGTGTACCACGCCATGGTGAGCAGAAAAGCATCTCAGAATGCATGACATGTCAAACACTGACGCGGATGGGCTACACCAGCGGAAGACCACATCAGATTCCACTCCTTCCAAAACTGGAAAATTGGAAAAAGACCAGGCGACATCAAAGTGATGTTAAGATGAAACAAAAAATAAAAAACAAAAACAAAAACAGGTTGAAAGCATCAACAATAAACAGTGCATATGAAAAATTCATCATAAAGGACAAATAAAAACAGCAAAACAATTTCATTAATCGCACACAGACTGCTTGGCAATACGTGAAGTATATTTTATTTCTAAGTATGTCTTGAAATGTATGTATATACATAGGAGTCATAACTCCTTGTCATATATAAATGTATTTATATGATCATATCTGTACATTTCTGAATGTTTATATATATATATATATATATATATATTAAAGCAGACTGCAATGGTAATTTGTAATTCTGCCTCTAAAATAGTTCAATGTCCATGAGAGCTGCAAATATTTCTAATTTTTTGGCAGAAACCCAAATATCATTTAAAATTTAAACATGCATTATGCAGTAGATGAGGTTCCATATTTACTCTGTTTGATTATTATAATTTGCCATATGGACACTATATTTGGCACTTTCACTGCTAAGCCTGAGCAGAAGATCTAGCACAACAACTAGCTGAGAAGGCTTTAGAATGGTGCAGGTGTACAGTAGTGCAATAACAGAGGATGTTTATCTTATGACATTAGTGCATTCAAGGTGTGAACTCCTTTAGCAACATTAGAGAAACAATCCCTGCTAAATATATGTATATAGTATATATGTACATTTGTGTCTTGGCCAGGGATTTCTTGACAAAGAGATTTCTTTTGCCCCTGATTTTCTCCCTAATTTTAGCCAAGGCCACCCACCAGCCAGCTCGCCTCTATCACATGACACCTATCGACCAGGGAGGGTGAAGTCTGTCATGTGCTTTCTCTGAGACACATAAGGGATTGTGTCCATATATCATTTTTTTCTGGCAGAAAAGTATTGGCAGGGTGCTGGGGAGCGCTTTGGGCATGTGTCCATATATCGTTTTTCTTTGGCAGAAAAGCGCTGGCCTCATTCCAGCACTTCATTAAAAAAAGCGATGCGCTTCAGTTTTGTTTCTATGACTACAATATCTTAACAACACCATTATATGACCACCATTGCTTTGTTTATCTTTTTGTTAGGTTACTATTTGTTTGTATAGCCATACTTCTCCCACTAATGGGCTTTTCTGTTCTTGTTATGCTAATTTCTGTCTGCCATATTATATACCTCTGGACAGACAGAAATGGCCAGAACAATCCTTTTTGCCATTTTCTTTGTTACTCAGGTGACGAGTCCTGCTCATATTGCCTGAAAAGGAGCAACAGTGATAACACCAGTGCCTTTCTGAAATGGTCAGAGATTTTAACAGTAAGTGCTGCAAGAAATCTCTGAAAAAATGTGCTGGATGCATAGGCGGCCGCATACGATTGCATATGCTTGCTCTTAATTGGGAACCATTGAAAAAAGACAGTAGTGCTCAGAAAAAGAAAAAAAAACAACAACTATGTGGACACACCCTAAGGCAATCTGACCTCATCTTTTCGAACTGCTGCTCATGCAATGCCACTTCTGCATGCATGAGCTCACAGATACCCATGACTGGCTAATGTCACTTTGATTGATAGCACAGCTCTCTTGGACTCCCGGCCACTGATAGCTGTGGCATTGCTGGGATTCTCACTTGTGATCTCCGGATGATAGAGCAAATGCTTTTCGGTTGCACCACTCAGGAGCACTGAGAAAGAGATTTTTATCTCAGTGTGACTACCATGATTAAATATGTGGTAAGTAAAATGTAAAAAGAAATACACACCATACACCAGCACATTCCCTTAGCTTGGAAAATATTACTATGGGCCCTGTATACCACTCCAGACGGCAAAGAAAATTCAGGAAATCCTGTGCTCAAGTAAAAATCATAATGTCAGCATGATATCACTTAGCTGGCTCTATTTATCCATGTTTACTGCTTTAAATATGATGAAATAAAAACAAAAGCTTGCCTCACGCTGTGGGATAGGAAGTAACAGCAATTCCAGTGTAGCTACGGAAAAGTAGAACTTGGCCTTTGCAAACACAGCAGCAGTGTCTCCATTAGCTATTTTCATCATGTGCATTTTCTCAGCATGTGAGTTTATGTAAGAAATGAATGATGACAATTCAGATGTTTGTTGAATGAAGGAATACTGTGTCAATGCATTATCATTCTTTGGGAAATGTTTATATACATGTACACTATATTACCAAAAGTATTCACTCACCCATCGAAATAATTAAATTCAGGTGTTCCAGTCACTTCCATGGCCACCGGTGTATAACTTCAAGCACCTAGGCATGCAGACCGCTTCTACAAACATTTGTGAAAGAATGGGTCGCTCTCAGGAGC
>JAQQZR010000005.1:1569582-1586502 GCA_030068235.1 Notoglanidium macrostoma
GTGTGTGTGTGTGTGTGTGTGTGTGTGTGTGTGTGTGTGTGTGTGTGTGTGTGTGTGTGTGTGTGTGTGTGTATATTCTCTTTATATCCAGGCCAGGGACTGCCATTTTAATGCCATTATTTTGTTGTTATGCATGCGTATTATTAGGTAACATGCCTGTACAATTTGTCTGTAGCACTTTGTAGTACTGTGGTTCTCTTGCTTCTAATCTGTTCAGTATTTCTGTTCTGCAGCACTTTTATCGCTCTTGAGTCATCAAACATAGGTATGTACGTTTATTCATTGTTTATTTTTGCATTTGTCCTTAACTGTCACATATTCACTTTCCTTTTTTTCAGTTCCCCTCTTCCCATTTGTCACCAAGTCTTCCACACATTGTATACGACATGCCCTGAGGTGTGAATGAGTTTGTGAAGGTGTGTGTGCATGTCTAAGGCTCCAGATCTACCACAACACTGAGCAGAAACTGACTACCGATAATAAACAAACAAAAGAATGTTCTTCTTCTTTCCTCAGGGTTCTCTGGCTTCCTCCCATCTGCCAAACTATGCCAGTAGGTAGATTGGTTGTTATATTGTGCTCATAGGTACATAGTCTCCAGCTCCACCATCACTCAGACCGGGATATATATGATTAAAGTGGATGGAAGGGCAAATGAATGAATGAATGAATGAATATTCATCTTAAATATAGTAAATAACCTGTTTTCTTGACATACATTAAACGTACTTCTATTTAAATGAAAAAGGATCTCATTATACTATTTGATCGAAACTAGCTTTGATTACTATACAGTAGGTTCTCTACCTCGAATTTAACAGGGACCTGAACTGCCTGATATTCACTTATCAAAACCTTATGAGCCTTAAAAGTTTTGGAAAAACTTTATAGATATTCTTTCTGTTATAGAAGTCAGAAGGTACATGCTGAGCCTTTGAGTTAAGACTCCAGTGAACCTTGTTATTTTACACTCAAACTGTGAGGAAGGCAAAGGAGGAGAACTTCTGTTGACCTTGTGCTTTGACCTCTTTCAGAACAGTACGCCCATCTTTTAGAACCTTCTCAACCAATACTACTATATAAATTAAAGAAACTAACAGTAAGCAATGACTAAAGTAAACGAGTTATTAACATCATCTGTGGGTGGAAGTGGTTAGAGGAAAAACAATCATGACACTAGGCATCACAATGGTTTGAATATTGGTTTGAAAAATCTACAATGAAGGGCAGTAGAAACTGTTTGGAAGATTTTGAATTCAAATTCTAGTACCACCAAGCTGCCATTTTTGGGACCTTGAGCAAGACCCATAAAGGTGCAGTCATTGATTCTAATCCAATAAACTTTTTGTCAAATTCAGCAAATACCTCCTCATGGTCTGCTAGCTCTCCGTTCCAGGTATGCGCTGAAAAAAAAATGGTAGTGTCCTTGCCTTGGCAATGTGCATCCATAGATGTAGGGGGTGGAGCTTCGGAAGGAGCACTGAAGGAAGATGTGTATTTGTTTGGCTGTTAAGTTCAAATACCAACAGTCTTTCTCCAGAATTAATGACTCCCCCTTTAACTTTCAACTGCTCAGTTGTCTCGATTGTAAGTTGCTCTGGATAAACGTATCAAATATAAAATGTAAATGTCAAATTAAAGATGTTTTCCCTAAACGAGAATTGTAGTGCTTTTAAAATATTTAAATAACCTATCAATTAATAATGAGATTAACTTTAATTTCAGGAAATTAGCTTTATCTTCATAAAAGTCATAGTGTAGCCAATCCTGGGAACACTGGATGCAACGTGGGAATATGTGCTGAGTGGGACACCATTCCATCACAGGGCACATCTAAAAACAATTTAGCATAATCAATCCACCTACTTGCATGTTTTGGGAGGTGGGAGGAAACTGAATAACCCAGAAGACACAGAACACGCACACAATTTTCATACAGACAGTAACTCTTGCTCAGGATTGAACCAGGGACCTTGCAGCTGCAAATGCCACTTGCAATGACACCATGCTCGCTACTAAATAGGAATAATTTTTTTCTGCACAGCAGGATGCAAGAACCAGCAGAAACATCAGTCAGCAATCAGCAGGAAACAGAAGCAAGTGTTCTTCAGAGTTTGAATCTGACAGTGTGCAGTTCTGCAGGTCTTCTTTGGCTAGTTCATAAGGAGAAGTGGGATAAAGCCCTCTGAGTGGGGAGCAATGCTTTCATCACATAGTCCCTCTGGGGGACACTTTGAGAAAACTAAAATAGGTTTAAAACCATTTTAATGCTACAAGGTTGTACCCAGCTGCAGGTCCAGGCTAAAAGGATACTGCTTCAGGCAATCCTTGTTTCAGTGCCATGCCCTTTCATCTGAATAACTTCAGACAAAATGCTCTTCAGGGGATTCCAGTCATGCTTGATAATGTGTATCGATTAGGAAATTTCATGTACTTTTGTCATTGTTCCCAGTCGATATGCATATTGTATTGCAGGACTGTAGAGGCACATTCAGATGTTATAATGATTTATACCACAGCACAGTTGGATGCTTGATTCTGATTGGTCAGATAGATGCAAATATCAATCCATTTGGCAGAAAACCTGCAGGCCTCTGTTAGCCAGCTGAAACTGAATAAAACGTTGACCTTTCAGCAGAATAATGATCCAAACCACATATCCAAGTCAACAAAGAAATGGATTCGGAAGAAGAAGATCAAAGGTTTTTGAATGACCCAGTCACAGCCCAGATCTAAATCCTATCAAAAACCTGTGGAATGGCTTGAAGAGGGCTGTGCACAGGAGATCCCCTCATGATTTGATAGATCTGGAGATTTTTGGAAGGAAAGGGTAGAAGACAAGATGTGCTAAGCTGGTAGATCCTTGCACCAAAAGACTGAGAATAGGTGCCTTAACAAAGTGTTAGTTAGGGGTTGTACACACTTGTACAAGCAGTGCAGTCATTTTTTGCAATGACAAAAAATGCAATTTTAACAGGGTTCTGTAGATTTTTTTTTTACATCCACTGTGAGAACTGATGGCCTAAACTAATATCATGCACGAATGTATTGACAGATTAAGATTGATTTGGTTGATTACAAACACCACCATATTTGAGGCTTAAACACATTGTACATTCCTTTCCTAGAGCCTCAATGCAAGCAAAATGTAAAGTGACTGCCATGAGAAATGGCTTCTTATTACACTGCCATTCCCTGGGTAATGAGATGCCACTCACTGTCCAGTAGCTCAGTTCCCCACTGATGCACTTCATATGAGGGGAGTCCTTGTGAGCATTTAGAGCACCTCATACAAAAACCTGCTCACAAAATCAATAAAATAAATATGATATTCGGCAAACTAGAGTAAAAAAATATTTAAAAAGTTTTTTAGTTACTGAATAATTTATAATTGTTCCTAAACAATATCTATTTATGAATATATAATATGCTTTAGGATATGAGATATATGAAATATATTTGTGATATATTTAAGATATATTTATTTTTAAGTAATGATTGTTCCTTTTATTGATTATAAAGAAAATGATGGATCATGGCAGAGTCAGGTTCCTGCTGACCTTGCATATGGGTCGGTGAGAGCTGGGCATTTGAAGAACATGCCATTTATTTCAGGACTTTGATTAATCACTCTTTTCCACTGATTCAATTACTGTTCAGAGGCAGAGACGAACTACAAAGAATCCTTTATCAGCTTCTTTAAACACTTCCATCTCATGCTATCAATTACATGTAAAGAGAAATTGATAAAAGAAAAAAAGTTAGATGAGGATTTCTGGTGCTGTGGGCAAAAAACTCTTGCTTTATCTGATAAATTAATTCAAAGAAATAATATGGAAATGTGCATTTTCCATATTATTGCAAGTAATCTAAAAAAAAGTGATATGGGATGCTGTATACTTAGTATACTGCTGTAAATAGCAGTTTTAATTTCTGCAAATTTTAAGTATTGTAATTGAGTGAATTTTAATAAAATGTACAAACACGGAGTTCACTTACATTTTGATGCGCACAACGAAGATAATTCAACAGAAACAGGTCTTTAATAGATTAAAAGTATTTTTACTCTTGACAGTCTTACAGCTCAGGTCATCTCACAGGTCAAAGGTTGGCAATGCTGTTTTTTTTCATGGTTTCTCAATTTCAGTCTTTCTGCATTGACATTTAATATTCTTTCTTATAATAATGTTTCCACACACCCAACACACACTTTTTTTCTGAACCCATATCCATTTGCAGAAAGAGTTTGGTAAGTTTAAATATAAAATTAGTTTTTGACCCAGTGGGTTACAACATCAACCATGATGAGAGTGCTATTATTGAAAATATTCAAAAACAGGATGGGGTGATGATAAGCAGAAGCAGAACAACTTTTTCAAGCTGAAGTTGATTATTTTTCAATAATTATATCATTATTATTATTATTATTATTATTATTATTATTATTATTATTATTATTATTATTATTATTTATTCATGAACATTATTAGTTTATACAGGGTGTCCCAAAAGTCTCCATATATAGGAAAACACACTTTTCTTTTTAGCAAAATGTCTTCCAAAATGTTCATACTTACTTTATATTATATATTTTTTGCAGAAAACCTTTAAGAATGACAATAAAAGAACATATTGAAATCGTTCTCATGGCTACAGCACAAAGACCATTTAAGGAAATGCATTCGAAGTGCAATTACATGCATAATACCAGATGTGTTAAAGGGGCAGGCTCACCCTTCCCAGAATCCAATTCTGGATTTGTTGTTTTTGTTTACATACCGAATAACCCTGCAAAAACAGAATGGATCAGTCGAAAGAATTTAAAATATAACTGCTTTGAGTAAATACCTTCAGTTTCCTGGTACAATTTATGATCTATGACCTAGCATGTCCCTTCATTGTTGCAGATTTTTTTATCAAAAGTAACAGTGGAATATCAATGGCTTTGAAAATGGGGACTTGCTACTGAGTCCAGAGGCTTCTGGGAGAGTGAGCTGGCCCCTTTAACATGAGTTCATCATGAGTGGGAGAGACGATGCCACGTGTGTTTAGAAAGATATCATGTAGAGGATGTTTTGCAAATAAAGTTACATTTTGCCAAAAAGTGTTAATTTCCCCTTTGTATGGAGACTTTTGGGTAATCCATTTAACACTGTGGAACATCCAGGAAACAAGTCATGTTACTGCGAAGCATGCAAAACTCTCCATCGTGAAGACTTTCCTGTAAAACTTAAGTTTACAGCTTTACCTCTGACTGTTATAAAGCACTGACTCTGTCCAAAAATGTTAAATAAACATGGAAAATCCTCACAGAACATTGTCACCTTATCAACTATTACAGATGTTTTTAATCAGTTTATATCTAGTGTCCATACAATCATACAAGTATTTGTGTTAGTTGTTACTATAGAAACGATAATGTATTCAAGTGAATGCATCAATGTAAACCTTGCAGCTGAAACAACACGACTGAGCCAGGTTGTTATGGAACAATTAATCAACACCTCCATCAGAACAGAGCCTTCAGGAGCGCTGAGTTAAAAATAAAAATGAATAAGGACCTTAAAGGGACTGTGTCCTGCTGGCATTCAAAGCACGCATAAAATCGTCTTATCAGTCTGGCTTGGAAGGATTATTTTTCTATGTAAATCCCAAACGATGATGTCTTATTAACTTGATGTCGTTTTTTTAAAAACAAGACCTGCATCAATCCTGGGTACGGACTAGATTATTCAGGCCAAGAGTAGAAACGCCCAAAATGACACATATCTGTCATTGTAGTGAACAGACCTCTGAATTGAATCAAACTATTTTTTTTGTTTGTGAAACAGTGTTTGTAAGTCCATTATGGAAGTAGCGAAATAAACCAACTGGCAATATGAGCTTTTATTGAAAGGATGATTTTCTCTGGAGGGCATTTGACAGCTCGTCTGAAGATTATGATTAGAGCAAATAGGTGACGAAACTGCAGATGTGTAGTTTGATTTGGTAAGGCCCCTGGGCGTACTGATACCACAAACACACTGAAAACAAATGAATCGGTAAGCCCAGGAGGGTTTTAATTTACATTGAGGAAAAAGGGAAGAGTATAAAAAGAGTGGGAAAGCAGTGCAATGCTCTTTTGTGCAGAAGGATTGATTCGATCAAGTTAATAAGACAAAAAAAAAAAATGTAGGAGATATTTTACATTGATCAGTTCCTTTCATGAATGTTAAATCCATTTGAAGCTATTCTCTTTATAGAAATCCATCAGAAAGTTATTGTGTTCTTCTTTTCTCAAATAGTCCTTTAAAAAATTTGTTAGATTTGTAATATGTCTCAATCCAGACACTTCTGTTAGTACACTTCCATGTTGTACACTATGCATACTGTGAACTGACTTCTGTAGTGTGAGAATTTCGACATGGTAGTTTTGTCTCAAATTGAACATGATAAGTGGTGCACTTACAGGAAATGTTTTTTTGTGAATGGCACTGAATCTTTACAGACTGCTCATTTAACACAATAATCAAATCCAACAATAGTGTGTAAGCATTTATAACATATAACTTACATTTTTATGCAGAGTTCACAACAGTTCCAACCACTGCAGCTTCCCCGGCCGCCATTTTCACAGGTTTCAGAACAGATTTGTCGACCTTCCCTTTCCGCCTCTTAGCCAAGTTGGTGACCATTGTACAGAAGTGTACAGCATTTCACACTTAACTTTTTAACTGTATGCCATTCAGGTACTCATAGTGCACTGCATGTTGCTATAATCATAGGGGTGAACACACTCAAAATAGCAAGTGTAAACTCGGAAGAATGTATATCGAGACACATAACATTTATATTCATATTTACATTTATGGCATTTGGCAGACATCCTTATCCAGAGCAACTTACACAAGTGCATCTGGTTCACTAAGTCACAGAATAATACTACTATCAGTCTAAAAAACACTATTGGGGAGGAAATATAGAATGTAAAACACCCAAGTACTCCATGAAGAAGTTTTTAATCAGCCAGTGAGTCATGGAAGTTCATTCGATGACCTAGGGACCAGAACAGAGAAATGTATTCATGCATGTCTTCCTTGTATCCTGAAAGATGATGGGTCCATCTGAGCAGTGCTAGAGGATGAGCGGGAGTGTGGTGCAGAGCAGCGTGTGATAAGAGCTTTAAGGTAGATTCACGCTGGTCAATTTTTGGCATTGTAGGCAAGCATCAGTGTTTTAAATCTGACACGGACACCAACAGGAAGCCAGTGAAGGGAGCATAGATATGGGGTGGTGTGAGAGAACACACACTGAACAATGTGCTTATTAATATGTATAATTAATATGCAACATTCAATGATTCTCAAAATTTATTTTTAAATGAAATTTATATATTACGTATATATATATTTTTTTTTTCTGTTTGCCTGGAATGTGTTTTATTTTATTGTATTATATTTTATTATATTTCATTTTATGATGTAAAGAACTTTGTGCCATCTGGCTTGAAAAGCACTATACAAATAAAAGCTGTTATTATTATTATTATTATTATTATGCCAACCAACTGCCTGCACCAGTGAGAATGAATTAATCCCTGCTTCATCTCCACCTAAAGAGAGCAATGCAGGAGTGATATAGGCCTTTAGTCAGTTCAGCTCTCTCACCTCCTCATCTAAACACAGTGTTCAAACAGATCAGCTTCCAAACCTTCAACGTTCATGCTAATACTGCCATCAATGTCATCATGCTTGTCAACTTGTACATTGCTAGTTAGCCAAGCTGACTCTCTGCAGCATGTAGTAGAGCTGCACTGCATTCTTGATCCGCTGAGTCTTGAAATAACTTGAGATCGTTGAAAAATTTACTCCCTCATGATATCAGATTTGGCAGACAACTGCTAACTTCTTTCAGGAATAATAGAAATATTAGCAAATTAGCTAAGATAATAAGGTTAAGTGCATGAATCAGTTTTTGCATAAATGTGACACACTCTGGTAATACAAAGATGTTTGATCTTTTTGTAGTCAAATTTGAACCACTTTTACATTAGCCTCGATTGGATCATACAGCATGTCGCATAATTAGTATATAAATGGTCATATTTAAAAATGCTAATTGTGTCTATATTTGTTGTGAGTGCAGCAAACAATCCTGTGTCCATTACCCAAAACCAGTTATTTAAACATTTCTTTTGAAACGCTTTAAGGTTTTACAGGTTTCGTACTTAATATTGAAGCATTTTCAGTTATGAAATTAGTCACTGAAATTAGTTTCTGTCTTTTAATAGTCAATATCTTTTGACTCATCTAGTACTGTGTAAATTGTGTATCATATATTACATTTTATGTTTTTCACTCAGATGAACATTTATTTCTTATTTCCGGTTAATTTGGCTTTCTTTTTCCCTGAATGATGCATCTTTATGAGTAAAAAATGAAAAGACAGCAGTTTCACCACTATATCACCTCCATCTACAGTGCCTTCTGCTGCATCTCATTAATTTTAATTCTTAACTTTTTCAAATAGGTCATTAGCGCTGGTCTCAAAAGTACAGCAGTATAAGACAGTACTGCTGAAAATATGACAAAGTGATATGTGAATGATAAAATGCAGTAGTTTTAGCAAACATTTTTAGCATACATAATTATAGTTAGTGTCCTTGGCAACTTCATTTTAAGGAGCTAATTGATAAATGGCTGAATTACTGCTGTGGCTCTTTATAAATGTCAAATTGGGTTCAGTAATGAATGCAGAAATGTTGCCCTTGGTTTTCCACTTCTCTCTGATTAAGCCATTTATTTGTTTCTCCCCTCATTTATGTACTTGTCTGCTAGGAAGGTGATTTTAGTGCACTCGTACAGTCTTCTCTATTTCATGCCCTTCACGCCAGGAAGATCCCTTGTTCGTTAATCAGCCCATTTTGCTAATGAAAGTATCCAGCAGAACTAATCAAAACATGTGCGTAATTAATCAACCCATAGCAATCTGTAACCTTTTACAAATGCTTGTGACATCTCTTTTCACGCTTAAGCTAAGCCTGCTTTTATTCATTCATAGTACTCAAACGTTAACGTCCATGCTTGCAAAACGAGAAGAGGAAATCTTCTTTTTTTCAGTGCAACCATGAATAATATATATAGCCTATGAGATTACTGATTAATAATATATAACAGAACTGTACAAAAGTCTCAGGCACCCTTTTTTTAGTACAAATTTTGTTAAAGATATTATTGAGTTAGTACAAAACATTTTTTAATTCAAAATTACTTTTCAAAGAAAATAATTTGTATTTGAAAAAATATTTGTATGTCAGTAAAGAACGCAACAGAAAGCTTTATATATATACAATGTGTGTGTGTGTGTGTGTGTATCATTGTATTTTATTGAAAACTTTTTAAGAAAATTAATGTCAGTTCACACAGAAAAAGAAACATGGTCATCAAAAGATGGACCTTGAAAATGGGCCTGTTGTTATAACCAACAATTTAATGTTCATTTTCAATATTTTAGCAAGTATAACAGAAAAAGTCTAGTAGTATTCTTTTCTTCAAGTCTGCCAGGTTATTTTTTTAGGTCTGTAGTTTATTCTCAAAGAAAATGTTGATCTTCAAAGAATGTCTTGCTCTCAGTTCACGTTGCTTTTTGGTTGCAGTACATCGGGTCTATTTTTACATATAGTGATCACTGAAACATATTTGGCTTTCTTTGAAAATGCCTAACTGGAACATAAGGTATAAAAATAGCATTCTGGGTGTGCCCTAACCTTTTCAAATGTGGTTTCAGGGTGCCTTTTATTCCAGATGGGTCTTCGCTAGGGACACATTTCTCCTCAAAGGGAAAGGTTAAGTCTTTGGAACATCCAGATTTACAAAGACACTGCTGTTATACGAGGCATGCTGGCCAGACAGACACACAACTACATAGAGAAAGTGAGTAATGTCCTTCCTGACAGAGAAAGGTATGGATAACACAATTGAAGTTATATATACATATCTTGAGCATTTAGAGCATTTAATTGCAGAAGATGACGTCTGGTCAAAATAACAAAAAAGATGCAGGCGTTTTTGAACCTTGAGTACTACGTGGAACTCAAGATCATATTCAACTTATGAAGAGGTTAATATTTGGTGGAATAACCCTGACATTTAACCCCAGCTTTCGTGCATCTTGGCATGCTCTTCACCAGTCTTTCATGTTGCTCTTGGGTGACTTTATGCCACTCCTTGATTACCGTCCATCTTCCTCTTAATCACATTCCGGAGGTTTTCATTGGGGTTCAGGTCTGGAGTTTGGGCTGGTCATGACAGGGTCTTGAGCTTGTGGTCCTCCGTCCAGACTGACTAGACAATGGAGCATTGTCCTGTTGGAAAATCCAATATTCAGAGTCAGGGAACATTGTCAGAGCATAAGGAAGGTTATCTTCCAGGATAACCTTGTACATGGCTTGATTTATGAGTCCTTCAAAACAAAAATTTGCCCTATTCCAGCCTCGCTGAATTACAGCCAGATCATCACCAAATTTCACCCTATGTGCAAGACACTGTGGCTTGTAGGCCTCTCCAGGTCTCCATCTAACCATCTTAGATGACTAGCTGAATGGAAAAGCTGAAAATTGGACTCATCAGAGAAGATAACCTTACTACAGTCCTCTACATTCCAATCCCTATGGTCTTTAGGAAACCTCAGCCTGGCTCTTCTTTGCCTCTTATTAATGAAGAGCTTTTTTTTTTTAGCTTTGCAAGACTTCAACCCCACCTGTAAGAGCCTGTTTCGAACCGTCTTTGTCGTGCATTTAACCCCAGCTGCCATTTGGCATTCTTTGTGTAGGTCACTGGATGCCATCCTATGGTTGTTGATTGATGTCCAAAGGAGTTGACGATCATCCCTGTCAGTGGAGAGTCGTTTTCACCCTCCGTCACTCTCTAACTTTCATGTCCCCAATGTCTCCTGCTTGACCTTGTTCTTATGAACTGCTGTCTTTCAAATTTTGAGGATGGAAGCAACCTTCCTCCCATCGTATCCCTCTGCCAGTAAAGCCAGAACTGAGCCCTTCTTTTTCTCATTCAAAACTCTTCTTCTTAACTTTTTTGACATGAATAGATATTTTTGTATTGCAGTTACATTTTAGGTACTACTAGCACTGTTTTTGCCATCCAAACAGAGGATAGTGATTACCACAGCGGTGTTTTTTATTATTATTATTATTTTTTTTACTTTTTCTTGTTAAATAAGATTTGGTTCAGGTGATCACCTAATAAGTACCTCATTAAGTAAAATGAGACATTGGAATTCCACCACAGACACTAGAATGAATTGACTGCCATACAAAAATGTGAGGATTTAAGAAAAATTATATAGATAAAATTATATATAAGTTTTTTTTACTGCTTTCATGTTTAATGTGACAAGCTGTGTTTTTTAACGTATTACTTCAAGATAGACAAAAGTAGAGGCTGGTGAAGGATCAACTGTTTATATCTCTTTATAACATAAGTGATAAAAGGAACTTGTTTTTTTGATGTTCCAAATAAATAAACTCAACTATAAATGGGTATAAAATATGGCATGCTATAAATAAAACATTATAATTGTTGGAAAATTGCAGAGGTATGAGAAGAAAAATTACTTTGGGACCTACTTCTTGGTGGGCCTCATCCCTCTACCATCACACATTCATCAATTATTTTCTTATAATACCATAACCCATCATGTTTTATTTTTTGTATATTGACTTACTAGAGCGTAAGATGGATTTTTTCTCAATTTGCATTAAAGTCTGATTGACGTTTCCCATCAAAGTGACACTGGTTGTTTTTTTGATACAAGAGTATGACACTTTCTTGGGAATTAATGCATATAAAAGTGCCGATATGCAGCTAGGCTCATTAGTTAGACTTATCATCTGATCATATGACATTTCCATGTGATGGCAAATGGCATGTTGAGGTCAGAGTGGCACTTGCCAGCTTGTTGGGTCTATACCTCCCAAAGCACAGCAAGTTTAATTGGCTTTGCTCCTGTCTGCCCTTTATAAGTTAATGAGGCAAACGCCTGAGCATTGCCTCAGCTGGAGGTTGCCAGCCGCAGGCGATGCCACAGTACCACAGCAGCAAGTCGAGCCTGCAGAATCCCCTGCTGGATTCATCATTTGGTGCATGCCAGTGCTCATTTTGCATCTGTGTCTATGACGTATTCTGTCCTGGATTTATTACCATGACTAGCATGCAGATTCATACACAATTTTAAATAGCTTGACCTATAAAGCATGATATCTGATATTCAGTGAGCTTGTTCACCCTACAATAATTAAAAGCCCATTTGATTATACAAAGTTTAATTAAGGTCAAAATTTACATTATGAAAGTAGTTATCCCTGTTCACCCTATTGTAGGCACCTTTTTTTTTTTTTTCTGATTCCTACCTAATTTAGTCTGGCTTGCAATTAGGTCTCCCCATCACATCACAGCTACCAACCAGAGAGGGCAAAGGTTATCACAGCCAACTGTCTCTTTTCAAACTGCAGCTCATGCAACATTAATTTCTAGCATAACATACTATCCACCAAATTCACACAGATGCCCCATGATTGTCTATGACTGATACGGTAGAGAGTCTATGCCACCAGTCCCTCCCTGAGAGCACAGCCAATTTTGCTGTGTCGGACTCCCAGGCACAGATGGCTGGGATGGCCAGGATTCAAACTCACTATCTCCAGACGATATGGTGAGTGCTCTTCCATTGTGCCACTCAGGGGCTCATCCTTGTGTTTTGGGTTTTTTTTATTTTCTTTTCAAGAAATTTTCTGATTTGCTGATTTTTCTTCCACTTATTATCTGCCCTTTAAAGAAATGATTTATTCTACAGCACATATAAGGATTTAGAGCATACAAGGATTTAGAGCACTTACACCATTGTCATTTTGCACCATGCCATTTTGCTATTTTGCACCACATTGCCAACCTCACAATTGCCACTTTGCTTGTCTGCAACGCCACTCTAATGATCCACGATGGTACACTGATGGTCCCCAGTACATCCTATTACCACGCTCTTGGTCCATAGCTCCACTCTCATGGTCCACTGCACCACTGTAATAGTCCAAATGTTATTTTGACTGTCCTCTATACACCTCCAATAGTCCATAACATCAATCTAATGATCCAAAATACTACTTTGATGTTCAACCAACACCACCCCTATGGTCCTACCACCACTCACATGGTCCATATTGCTATGATCTACAATCCATTGGGACAGGGAATGTGGTGGCTCAATAGTTAAGGCTCTGGGTTTCTGAGAGGAAGGTTGGGGTTCAAGTCCAAACACTGCAAAGCTGCCACTGTTGGGCACTTAATCCTCTCTGCTCCAGGGGTGCTGTATCATGGCTGACACTGTGCTCTGGCCTCAACTTCATAACAACCTGATAAATGTGAAGAAAATAATTTCACTGTGCTGTTATGTATATGTTACAAATAATGGCTGCTTCTTCTTCACAGCTATTACAGGTCTGGAACTATACTCTGACTTCCTACATTGCCAATCCCATGATCTGTACTGTCACACTGATGCTCCACAACACCACTCTGATGGTTCACAGTGCTACTCTAATGATCCAGGAATTGCACTCTCACTGTCCACAGTGCCACTCTGATAGTCCAAAATGTTACTCTGATTATCCACAATTCCACTTTCATGGTCCATCCACCTAATCTGATGGTCGTCAACACCATTCACCCAGACCACAAAGCCACTCTAATGGCAAAAACACTTCTTTGATAGTCCACATTAACACTTTTACAGTCCAAAATGTTACTTTGATGGTCAATCCTTCCACTGTCATCATCCACAACAACACTGGCATTGTGCACCACTACTTCCCCAGTATATAACTCCACACTGACAATATGTCCTGTCACTCCCATGGTCTGTGCAAAAATGCTTCTGAACACTGGGTTACATGTACCATAGATACAAAGATACGTAGATACATGTACCATATGTCACACTGTAAAATAGAACTGGGTTGATGACAAGTCAACCTACATATGGCTAAGCAGTTAAGGGCTAAGGGCCTTGATCATGTGTCAACAGTGTCCTTTTGGCAGTGTGGCAGTAAATTTATTGTGCATTCACTAGAACAGGACCTTAACCACTGAGTCACTGCTAAGTACCTCATTTACTAATCCCTTTCTTAACTAAACATCACCTAATTGGCTCAGCCTAATAAACTGAAGATGTTACACATACTTTTTTTATGGTAATAAATAACTTTTTTTTAACACTATAACAATCCAATCAAATTACAGGGGACACTTGAATGTATTCAGGAAATGTAGATAATGTTCCTTTTCCTTTCAGTCAATAAGGCTCCATTAGCATAAAATTATATGTCTAAATCTCTGGAATAGAAGAGGCTTATAGGAGAAGTCTGGTAGCTGGAGGCATATGTGCTGCTTTCCTGCCTTACTATTCTCGCACCTTTTGAACAGGTCCCAGTGCCTCATCAGGGGCACCAATTAGGCAGCTGGCCATGTACTCTGACCTTGACCTTCCTTTTATTCTGAGACATGGTATCCAGAAAATGTGTTATATTGGAAAATTTATTGGCCACTGTGTGGAAGATTGTATTCCTTTTTCATCTTTGTATGTAACAGAACAGAAGTTAGGGATATCGTCTGAAAACCCCATGATATTATGTGCTTTTCACCATCAATAGTACACATCGACCAAAAGTCCCTTTCTATTCAAACTGCCAGTGGTTTTTTTATGTATGCTGCAGTTGTTCTTGACTGCATAAATGCATAATAAATGCTTCTATGTGTAAGCTAGGATGATAGCTCTGGGCAAATCCAGCTGGACAAGTGATGCTCTCAACCATTAGGCATTTATACTTGAGCCATATTTTGAGCCCAACGGCTGTGAGCCTGTCAGAAAATGCCAGAGAACAGCAGTGTGCAACTAAGGATTTACTGGGAAGTAAGCATTACTTAAAGAGACCTGCAACATAGCTGGAAGTATGGTAATAAATAGAAAATCCAGGCCAACAGTCAAGTACTGTTCAGTCTGAAAAAGCACCATCCTCATGCTCAGACCAGATCTGAGATTACAAAAGTGATGTCTGTTATTTATTAAACTGCAGCTTTTTTTTTTTACATTACATATGCTTTCATTTAGTCTGTTTGAATTGTACCATAGTTCACTTGCCTTGTTTAGGAAAATGAGAACACAGCAATCGTATTTGGGGGCGTGGATCAAAATAACCGGTATGGGACCATCTTAGCAAGTTCCAAGCGAACTCTGGTGCAGTTTCATTGAAGTAAGAAAGCAATTTAACCATGAACTGAATACATACATGAAGTGAACCAAACTTGCCAACATTTTTCCTATAAACACCAGACCTTACCTTTTTACCATCATCATATTTATTACCAGAGAATCCAAGTTTTACGAGTACATTTTCAGTATTTTCAGCCCCATGTGCCCCGCAGCCAATTTTTTTCTCTTTTTAATTTTTGGTTTGTTTTATTATGTGCAGTATAAAATTGAACTAAACCGATTAGCAAAAGTTGCAATTTTGCCCTGATTTGGACTCTGGAAGCAAACTATCTGTAAAAGCATGGTAAAGTGTATTTGGAATATTCATATTTTTTTCCATGTGAACTGAGATAAATACAAATGGCAAATGTATTGATATGCCTTTTAAAATTCATATTTAATTCATTTTATTCATTTAATTCATTCAATTCATAAATTCATTTAATACTGGACCATAATATAAGTACATTGACCACAACATTTGAATAGTAGGTAGCTTGTGAATAGTCTTCAGTTGCAGTGGTAGGTCACTTCAGTAGGTCTCCAATTGCAGTGATATTCTGTGAAATTATATTCATTAATTGTGGAACTGGCTAATGTTATCCATCATATGTTTAAAAAAAAAAAAGTTTTTAGAAACTTTTTTTATGGGAAAAAATGGCAATCAGTGGCTTCGGTTTGATAAAAAAGTATCTCTAAATCAAAGTTCAGCCTGAGTTACTAACTACTGCACAGAAACCTTGCAATTTCAACGCTGATGGAATTTCAGAAATCAACTGTGATTTGATGAAAAGGAAGTCTGAAAGAGGTACTTCAGAAAAGAAAGTGGGAATTGCCCTGAGTGAACATCATGTGCATAGCAGGGTGCATAAAGCTGAAGCCAAGGGGTATATGTACTGGAGGTCTAAGTTATTTTAAATCTCTTTAAATCTTTTTATAGAGGTACAAACCACAAACCCACTCATTCATGCACTAAAAAGCAAAATGACCACCAGCTGTGTGCTTAAACAAAATAATCAGCATTCAAGAAATTAGGTAGTTTGATGTGTACACTAATGACTTTTCTTCCCCTTTTGATGATCAGAATGCGTTAATTGCTGTTTGCCCTTTTACAGCACATGATGACTTGGTAATTTTGGAGCTACATGACTCCTAACACATAATGACTCAAAGCTTAAGTGTTTTGTGTTGTTTTAATCAAGCTCTTGTTATTGTAAACTCATTAATTCTAATGGGATTTAAGTACAATGATAATGATTTTCCTATGTCTCCAAAATTACAATTGATTATTGACACATACTCAGACAGAGGCATTTAACAAGGACAAACACTTCTCAGCATATGTTGATCTTCAAGACAGCAAACAAGCTGTAACAAGTGATTCACTGACACTCTGCTAAATGCCTCCTGTGACAGTAGCTAGGCATGGACACCCATGACAAAGAGTCAAGGAGAGTGGGATTTGGTTGGTACCCTGCAGTGTAAGGGCAATGCTGTTCTTTTATTACAGTGTGATCTGCATCAATTGTTGAGACAGGGTCGGCACAGGGAGGCTGCAGCTTCAGATTGTTTTTATTTTACAGTGGTCCAGACAATTTCATTATTAGTATGTCTGTCTACATA
>JAQQZR010000005.1:1595822-1610234 GCA_030068235.1 Notoglanidium macrostoma
TGTCATAATATAGATATATAATTTAAAATTTATATTCTGGTGAATATTCAGCTAAAAGTTTCCGGTGATCAATTGTGAAGCTGTGTTTTTGCTATTGCTATGAGAAGTTAGTGGTTGTGAGCTACATTGGCATTACAAGAGTTCTCAAATATATTTGATAATTGGACTCAAAGTGTCATAATGTAGCATAGCTTCTGTACATATATGATGCCTTCGGGAGTTAGCGGGCTAGATATCAATACACGAAATATCGAAGATGATGTCACTGATTGCAGGATTAGTGTGAAAAGTCAAGCTTTGGAACCTTATAAAATGCATTTTGGATGCCATTAACTATGGAAAATTAATAACTAAAATTTATATGCAAGTCTTTCAGTGTTGATTTCTCCATGATTTTAACAATGTGGGATTGATTACATCATGTTCTGCTCCTGTCAGGTAAGAACAGGAATATGAGGCTACAGTGTGCACAGTCATGGAAACTGGATGATGAAGACAGGAAAAAGGTCTCCTAATCTTTTTCCAATCTTGTATTGCCCAGTTTCAGTGAGGCTGTGCACCCTGTAGCCTCTAACTCATGCTCTTGGGTGACACAAGTAAAGCCCAATGTGGTCTTATGCTGATGAATCCCATTCACCTTGAGGTTCAAAGACTTGTGCATTGTGAGATGCTTTTCTTCTCACCATGGTTGTAAAGATTGGTTATTTAAGTTACCATCGTCGTTCTGTCAGCTCGAACCAATCTGCTAATTTTTTTCTGACCTATGAATGTCTCATCAACGTGACGTTTCACCAGAAGAACTGCCACTAAGTAGATGGTTTTGTTATTGTTGTTTGCGCCATTCACTCATCTGACACCGGCAACCATCACACGGTTCTGACATGACATTTTTCACCATTCTCATGTTTGAGATGAGCAATAACTGATGCTCATTTATCTGCATGATTTTGTGCTGTTGCCATATTATAGTTTGATTTGATAATTGCATGAATAAGCAAGGGGACAGGTGCTCCTAAAGTGGCTGGTGAGTGTAATTTATAATTTATATAAAGTTCCCTAAAACTCAGCTTCAGATGCTCTGTGTGTGGCAGCTGCTCCATTCTTGCTATTAGTGTCAATTTGCATTATAGAAAAACTACTGTGGATCAACGCTACACCCTTGGTCTATCTCATTATCCATCTTCCTGCCTTATGAAGTCGTGTCCAGTCACAGGAAATGACTTTCAATGCACCTATTTTAACATTTCTTCATCATCTATAGCCAATTACCAGCCACATATATATATCCAAAGGATTATTCATTTTCAGTTTTCAGCATCCAGGGCATTTTAGGATTGTGTATATTAGACAAAAACTTTAGAAATTTTGCATTTACATGCAGTGGTGGACCGATTGAATTCTTAAATTCAATCTGCCATAAAGAAGAAATCAGCAAATTGTTACCTCCATCAAGGATGCGGTTTGTTTGTCTGCCTGTAAGCAGCATTGTGCAAAACCTACGGAAACAATTTCCATAACACTTGGTGGCATGCTGTAGCATGAGCCAAGGAAGAACCTATTGAATTTTGGAGTGTATCCGAGGCTCCATGAAATTATTCTTTTAACCAACGTTGCAAGGTATGGCATTTGACCTTGGTGGAAGTCTGCCATCAACAATTGCATGCATCTTAAGATCCACAGATGGCAGTAAAGTCCAGTATTCACGAACAACATAGCCAGTGCAGAAATAAAATGTCTCCATTGGAAGTATATCCAGACGCATATAGGAGTTGTGTTTTGCACATTTGTTGACTATTGACTATTGAGTTGACTATTGTCCTTGGTGGAGGTCTGCACTGTCTGAGTGCTCTTCAAGTCTGAGTGTCTTCATTACAATGTCTTCACTTGGCTATATATATATATATATAATACAATAATAAATTTTTTATTAAAAACAATAATACAAATAAAAATGTATACTTGTTGATATGGTGCCATTTTCTGTAAGGAGACACTATGTTAATTAAAATTTCAGAAAGACTTTCCAGCGTCAGCACTTTGTAACAATTCCTTTTTCCACCACAGGAAAGTCTTCAGGACTTCTCTTCAAGTACAGTGAGGGAATTACTATTTATAGCTACTATAATGTAAGTGATAGCAGGAACTAACTTGTTTTGCAGACATTGCATTCCCACAAAACTAAATGTGACCATAAACAAATGAAATGTATGATGTGACATTCTTTAACAACTACAACTACAAAGTCTATTGCCAATTATATTATAAGAGGAATACAATACAACACTTGCTGTAACAGGAAGATGATTAAATTTGGGGTGGTTACAGCACATCATCATTGATTATTTTGCTATTGCATGCCACATCATGTTTTAATCTTTACCCAAAACATATGTCCATTTTACAGAGATGAGAACTACTAAACCCACAATCCCAAACCAAGCATCAGTGCTGTTCTTGACGTAGATTTATGTAGATCTGTACATCTTTGAAGGTCAATGGAGTATGCTGACAGTCTATGGTTGATACGCCAAACATTTAGCTATAACATTGGCATACTCTACATTATGAAGTCCTCAACCTCAACTCCAAATTCTGCCTCCACTTAAATTGCAGTTTCAACTCACTGCAGTACGAGTTCCATTTCATGGTACACTGACTATGTGCAGTGACAGTGTCACTCAAGAACACACATCTTTAGTAGTCTCAGTGCATCCAGGAAACCTTGAGATGAAAACATTTTTTTTTAATCAATGTATTACGGTGAAGAATATGAATATGAAAGCTGATAGGCTACTTTCTGCTTTTCCTGTGTTTTATTTTAAGTAAGATAGTGTGTGTGTGTGTGTGTGTGTGTGTGTGTGTGTGTGTGTGTGTGTGTGTGTCTGTCTGTCTGTCTGTCTGTCTGTCTGTAAAACAAAATTGATAGCTTGTGGGCTGGTCCTAAAACTTCTATGTACATCACCTTTAAACCAGAAACAAACCAGAACTGTATTTGAACGTTGTAACTATATTGTATTTTAATCTGCACTGTTATGGGTCTGCATGTCAGTATGTTCACACACTTTCTGGTTTGCACATTACACTTACTCACTTTCAGTAAGCAATTTATGGTCAAGGCTGGGTCAGGGTCATGGTGGATCTGGACGAATGGTTGTGAGATGAGAAGATGGTTATACACCCAGTTCATCATACTAATTCACACCTTTGACCCATATGTCTTATCAAATCTATCTACTGATATGTTTTTGGGAGATACAAGGAAACCAGATAACCCAGGTAACCAAATAGCCTAGTCAAGTCAAGTTAAGTCAAGTGGCTTGTATTGTCATTTCAAACATATGTGGGTGATTCAGTACATAGTGAAACAAGACAACGTTCCCCAGGACCATGGTGCTACATATAAGACAACACAGAATTACAAAAAGTGCACGTGTGCAACCTAAAACAACACAGGACTATGTAAAGTGCACGTGTGAAAGCATTACAGGACAGTGCAGACATTAGAAAACAGTGCAATAAAAGCCGTTTAGACAGTGCAGTCCTGGTGAGAGTAAGGTGCAGTAATGTAGTGAGTCGTGCAAGTCATTTAAATGTAAACATTGACATACTTGGGCAAAGATTGTAGAAGTTGTGGAATTTGTTCATTTGGGTGTGTGTATGTGTCAGTCCAGTCCCTGAGTATTGAAATGTTTGCTGGCTTGTGTGAAGAAACTGTTACACAGTCTGACAGTGAGGGCCCAAATGCTTCAGTACCTCTTGCCAGATGGTAGGAGGATGAAGAATTTGTGTGAGGGGTGTGTGGGGTCATCCACAGTTCTGGAGGCTTTGCAGATTCCGTGTGTGCAGTAAATGTCTGTAATGGTGGGACGAGAGACTCCAATGATCTTCTCAGCTGTTCTCACTATCTGCTATAGGGTATTGCGATGAGAGACTGCAATTCCCATACCAGATAGAGATGCAGCTGCTCTCGTTAGTCCTTCTGTAGAATGTGGTGAAGATGGGTGGTGGGATATGGGCTTTCTTCAGCCTTCGCAGAAAGTAGAGACGCTGCTCGGCATTCTTGACTATGTAACAGGTGTTGAGGGACCAGAAGAGGTTCTCGGTTCTCCGCCAAGTTAACACCAAGTAATTTAGTGCTCTTTATGATCTCCACAGAGGCTCCGTCGATGTTCAGTGGCGAGTGTTTGCTCCAAGGTCTCCTGAAGTCAACAACCATCTCTTTTGTTTTGTCTATGTTCAGAGACAGGTTGTTGACAGTCTATTAGTTGCTGCATCTCCTCTCTGTATGCTGACTCATGGTTCTTGCTGGTGACACCCGCCACGGTCATGTCATGGGCGAACTTGATGATGTGATTCGAGCTGTGCATTGCTGCACAATTGTGAGTCAGCAGAGTGAACAGTAGTGGACTGAGCACACAGCCCTTGGGAGCCAGTGCTCAGTGTGGTGGTGCTGGAGATACTGTTCTCGATCTGGACTGATTGAGGTCTCTCAGTCAGGAAGTCCAGGATCCAGTTGCAGAAGGAGGTGTTCAGGCCCAGCAGGCTCAGCTTTGCCTCATAGACATGCTGAAACGTGAAATTCCACATAGACCAAGCTCAGAATCGAACTAGGGACCTTACATTGAAATTTCGCACAAATTTAACAATAAAAATAATACAACTGAAAATATCATATGTGGAAAACAGAAAAACATGATGTTCTAATGTAATGTCTTTTTTCAAAGCATGTGTTCTGCTGTACTTTTATAAGATCATACAAGGATCAAACAAAACACTTATGGCAGTGCTAACATTAAACAGTAGGAGCCTTTGAGGAGGTGACTGAATAAAAGGATTATGCATTAGCATTCTCAGGACATCAGAGCCGTATGCACTGTCTGTGCTGTGAGTCTGTCTGTGCATGCTGCTACTGCTTTTTAAGTATGAACAAAGTGCTGTAGCTGAGGCACAGAAGAGTCATACAGCACTCTGACAAGAGGCTCTGTGTGATTGTCGTCCATTACCCAGATGACCTGGACTAAAGGAGAGGATGCACAGTGACACACCATTGTTCATGCTTTAGCATGCAAATGCTTTCATTTGCATAATTGGCATACGTTGTCTACCCAAATGGAGTGATTCATACTCAGTAGTTTATCTGTGTTTACCACACAATTTTCAGATTGCTCTGAACTATAAATAAGCAACTACCATTTTGGATATATGCAACTGTCACTTCTGCCAAATGTATGAATTTCAGATAATGTTTTATATGTCAATAAATAAATCACACTTTGGACGTTATCTCTTTATGGGGGCACTTAAGCTTGTACTAAATGATGCTTGACTGCAGTAGTCACTTCCATTTGTCAAGGCTCTGAAACGGCCCAAAGCTGGCACACTGCTTAGAGATAAACTGTAGCACCTGTCACAAGTGACAAATAGGTGTAGGAAGTAGATCTGCTGTTTGATTGTTATATTTACATGCTTCACATTGGCCAGATGTCACTGTGACATAGCTAGTGTGAAATACTCAGCTTTAGATGACTCAGGCAGTGTAAGGCGTTGAATTATGGAGCATTTTTAAAGATTGAGTAGAACGTGTGCAGTTAAAACCCAATAAGGGCATGATGGAGCAAGCATAGATACCCTCTTCTGTCAACACTTATACTGTGCTTCTTTAATACATCGTATAGTAGTGTTTGGTAGTACAGTTGTTGGCATATATTATGTGATAATGCATGGGAGACCCATCAGAAATCACTGTGCCTGAATTCTGCTTAAATAAATAAATAAATAAATAAATATATAAGAAAGAGGTTTGGACAAAATTTAGTTGTTCTGGCTGTAACATATTTTGACACCTCAAATTGAAGAAACTTTAAATATGTGTAACCAAAATGACATAACCATTTTTTATTTCGTTTTGTTTTTTAACCTTAATTAGGCACTTTCAGCTTTTTTGTGTTGTTTAATAACCCAGTTTAACAAAAGAGGTGGTAAAAACAGTAAGTCTTCCTAAAGACGACTAGAAAACCCTTGCTAGCTAAGTGCGATTTCCTCACACAGTGAATGTCACAGCTGAATCGAGATTTTGCATGATTACTTGTGTTCAGATTTCCTTACTGCCTATGTCACTTCCCCAAACAGGTCAAAGGGCCCCGTGAACAGTTATGCTAAAAACACTAAACCATTATATTCTGGCACTCCAGCCGTGTACATCACCCCCCTCCTCCTTTTTTAAGTGTAAGTGTGCTGTCACCAAAACAACCACCATGTCCTGCATTAATTAAGTATTTTCCTGTTACATCCTTGTTCGGGACGCATCAGGATGCAATAGCATTTACACTACAAAAAAAAAAGTGTGGTCAAATGTCACTGACCAGACCAGACCAGACCACCTCGGCAAGTGGTTTGAGTGACTACATCTTGAATGTCTCTTGGTGGTCATTTACACTTGTATTTAGCGCTGTTTACTTGTGATCCGATCGTGTGAGACATATTTTAATACCAAATGTGAACAGAGACACAGAATATGAAAACCATTCATGCTTATACTACTACAATGTTTGTCTTTGTTCTTTCCTTCATTTGCATTCATTAGTTCTTTAGCACATTACAAGAGCTTGCATGTAGGAGGCAAAGAACATGTTGCAACGTGTTAATGAACTTTTCTATCTGCTAGTGGAGCGTTCTCCCGTCTTATTCTCGTGTGCTTACTCATATGTAAAATCATGCATCTGTTCACTATGAACATCATTAGCAGGTTCTTCCAGACTTTAACTCCGCAACCACACTCCTAATTTTGTTTATTCATGCTGGCACTTCTTTGTGTTCTTTGCAATGTTCCAGGACACACAAGTCTTTTTTTGGAAAATTCACACCTTAAGCTTTCTTAATGAAGTGTATATGAGAGAATGCACCACAGTAATTGGGTGACGGTATAAATGTGTTTATTATGCATGGTATATACTACACAAGTCTTTAGCGTTGTTTCATTGAGCCATAGCTCTGAAACATGCCTTGTATGTATGCATGTTTGTTTGTTTGCTTAAAATGCACTAAGAATTTTTTTTCCTGGAGTCTAGAAATGAGATAATCTAATTAGACATTAGAAGAATGATGTAGTCTTGGAGACGCCTGTGCATTGTTAATGGCAGCCTCCTTAAATGTCCCTGTTTTCTGTCAGTGTTATAGAGAGACAAGTTTCTGCAAAACTGAGCACAACTAAAGCCACGGTTACACTGAGGTTCATGAGTGTGTATTAGCTTGTTTGACACATACACTGCCAGATTGATTTGTAAAAACAAATCAATTTCAAATTAACCTCAAACCTAATTAAGAGAAATTCTGGTTAAATTTCTTGGACAGCTTTGACAAACAGTGGCCAGGAAATCATTTTCATGAGTCTAGTAAAATCTGATTAGTAACATGATTATAATAATTGACACATTACTATTTGACTACATATCTGACTACGTTTAGAAAGTGCAATAAAACAAGCTAAACAATTTACAACACACACAATCAATCTACACAATATGCAGTGAAAAATCAATTTAAAGCGCAGTGACAGATTGCTCTAAGTAAGTTGCGCTGGGACAGATGTTCATGATGTTCAAGATGCTCATGCCTTTTCATATGAAGAGCAATAACAACATACACTGGAATAACGTGTAATGAAATGAACTAATAAATAACTGCAAACAAAGGAAAAATAAAACACGTAAGTAAGAATGGGCCTGGATTATTCTGAGCATAACAATGTTCATAATAAGCTGTTTACATGGTTAATGAAAATGAATATTACACTAATATTACCATGTAAAATACAGTGCAAAAGTCCTAGGTGGATGCAAAGTAATGCTGCAAAGCAAAGACGGCTTCAAAATTAATGAAATTAAATCTTTCGGCTTGCAGAAACATGCAGTAAACAGTAATAAACTTAAAAAAAAGTCAATATTTGGTATGATGACCTTTTGATTTTGTTTTTCCCAGATACAATGTTTACAGGTTTATAAGGAAATCAGCTGGTTAGTTTTACTGAGCTTCTTGGAGAATCTGCCACAGTTCTTTTGTAGACTTTGACTGTCGCACTTGCTTCTTCTTATTCTTCTTCTTTTTTTTTTTTCAGCAAAACCCAGGAGTCTTCATTATGTTTTTTTGTCTGAAAAAAACGTGGTCTTTTAGGTAATAGCTTGCTTTCTTTACTGACATACAAACATTTTTAAAAACTTTTTTAAATGATTTTTTTAGAAGATAATGTTTGTTTTTTGTACTGACTCGATAATGCAGAATTTATAATACAATTTGTACTAAAAAATGCACAGTACTGTACATGCAGCTGTGCATACCCCAGCCTTACAAACCTTTGTCTAGTTGGTTTGTGTACAACGTGCAGAGCTGACTGTAAACAAGCAAGAGGCCATGTTTGACGAGCTGCCATAAAAACCCCTGAGATTCCACATGTATACATGTCCAAAGAATGCTCCTAAAACCCAAATAATATCAGCATATCCCACATTTTAATTAGAAAATGCTAAATTCTGAATAAGGCCAAATTCTGGATATGAAAATGGAATATGTTGTTTACATGACCCGCATCGAATTCCGAATATTCTCATATTCGGAATAATAGTGGAAAATTTGTGTATGAAAACGTACTGATTAATAGTGCAGGATAAAGGAGGATGTTCTCTCTCTCTCTCTTTCTCTCTCTCTCTCTCTCTCTTCTGTGTCCTAAATTATTTCTTCCGCTTAAATTTGTTTTCTATTCTTCCTCTGTACAAGATTGCATTACGTAATAAGACTAACAAAGTCTTAATGGTCTTTCAAAGAGGGAAGTGGTGGCAAGCTGAAAGAAAAGGATCAGCCAATTAGCGACGAGGAAAAAATGAATAAACATATAAAAAATATAGGTGTAATGTAATAAACTCACCTTCATAACTTTTCGGTGTCTGCAGCAGAAGAGGTTTCAGAAGCTCAAGTTCCTTCAGTTTCTACGTAATTTTGTCATGTAAAGCGCATCTCAAATTTAATTGGTAAATGATTTATTCTTTATACTCGTTATATACGGAAATTTCCTTGCAATAATCGACATTTTCCAGGTATATTAATAAAATACCTGAACATTCACAGGTAAAACTGTGAAAATGAGTTAGAACATTGGCAATATGTTATCTTGAAGATCTAAAACACAGTTATTGATAAAAGGTCATATGTGAGCATATGGAGAAAGAACCATTCCCACCCAGCTGTCTATTTCATATGCATTGCTTATAAGATTGCAAATAAAAAACAGCCTTCCTGCATACTTTCTGATTATAAGAGTCTCTTTTAGACAATTCTAATCTACATCTGTAAGTGCTCTATTTTTTTTTTTTTCTTTTAGCTGTGACAGCATACAATCAGCTGATGACACTGACTGTGATGGTGCAAATCATCAGGCGCTAAAGGCAGCTCAGAACAAGCTGTGGACTAATCAGAATGGAAAATGTCAGTCTTTGATGTAAAGACCTTTTTTTTTTCATGGCTTTGAACTCCACGTCTTGCAAAGAACTTCATGAAAGGCAAAGAATCAGTTACATCATATTGCACGGTGATGTATACTTTCAACAAATGAGATGGATTTGCACTTCAAGGGAACTAATATTTAATATCATTGAGCTCTAATATTAATATCTCCCATATATGCTTGCCAAAACACTGACTGACTGATCCCCATTGATGAATGTGCATAAATCCACAACCATATTTCTACAAATTAATCTATCAATTAATTAAGGATGAGATAGTAATGTTCAGATATATTATTAAAATATGGACAAACTGTCAAAACCTAAAGAGCTCATTGTTCATAACTAGTTTGTTCTTTATATTCAAGACCTTTAAGAAATATTGGGATTTGCCCTTTTGGATGAATTCTTGTAGGTATTATGTGCTATTAATTGTGTAACCCTAGAGCAGAGAGTTTCTGTATCACAAAGGGAAAATGACAAACGCTTTACTTTTTAATCATAACTATTTAAATCCTTTTTTTTCTCCCCCTAAGAGTATAAGAGAGGGGGTGCTGGCCATTCTTTCAAGTTTCCCTGCACCTTAATTCCCAGGCATCAAGTTGACTCACAGACAACATGCTGGCCCTGGAGAGCAGGAGCAAACGAAGTGTTTAGCGACGCGCTCATAAATGCAGTTGATTCACAACTCCTTGCTCTTTCTTTTTATTGACCACTCACGTTGATATTGCTTAGTGAACATTACACAGGTAATCAAGCTCAACATTAAAGATATTATTTAAAAGACGCACACTGTTTTGCTGTGGTTAGTACGGCAGACTTGTTCCACACAACAACAGCAATCAAAAATCTTTCTCAAAATGCTTTCAATTCATTATGATAAAACAAAACAAAACACTACTTACTGCATTATTTCATTATGCATTTTGAAGCCATAGCCATGGAGTGAGCATTTTTTAATGGAATAAAGCATGCGATTTAATAAAAAGCTAACTGGATTGAAAGGAAATAATGCACTGTTATTAAGATATTTTTTAAACAATTGTCGAATTGGGTTTTTTTTTTTTTGCTGTTTTGACATGTAATGCAGTCAAAGTGCCAGCACTCTCAGGAGGAGTAATTTATTCAGCGGAGACAGAGAAGTTAAGAATCAAACATTTCTCACAATCCAAATGACAACAATATATCCTGACTATTCAACTATCACTCCTTGTCTGACATGCATGTAATTCCTGCAGGATTTTATTAAAGAAAAACTATAACTGTAGAGGTAGTGACAGATTGACAGAGAGAGAGAGAGAGAGAGAGAGACAGGGAGACACAGAGAGAGATATTGAAAGTTGGAGCAAACTGCACACATGTTGAATGGTGACTGGAGTGGTAGATCAGTGGATAAGGTTCTGGGTTAGAGAAAAACAGAAAGCTGAAGCAACTTGCATCCATGCTGAAAGTGATTGGAGTGGCGGCTCCATGGGTACGATTCTGAGCTACTGACTGGCAGACCAAAAAAAAAAAACCCCAAAAAACAGCAAGACACTTAAAGTGCCCATGAAATCATGAACAGCATTTCTGAGCATGTGGATGTATCGCAGAGGTATTTTAACAGATATGCTAGTTTATCCAATAGAAGTTATGTCTCGGCTGCATAAATATAAATATTATAGTAGCAGCTAATTAAAATTCAACATGGAACCTGGTGTTGTTTTTGTTTTGCAGCTTTCCAAATTATTATTATTATTGTGTTCCTGTCCAAAGTTATTCATTGATTGATTCACTTTCAATATCTCATTTATTCTGTTCAGGGTCAGAGCCCATCCTGAAAAGATTTGGTTCTCCCAGGAACAACGTTCATAAATAGTGCCCCAAGTGGCAAGTTCTTGCCAAGAACATTAAAGAAACCACAGAATAACACACAGTACCTCAGTGAACCACAGTACCTCAGTGCTAACCCAGTAAATTGCGTCCTACTTACTGACCAGTTTTCACATCTGTATGACGTATGACGAAAATAACCTTGAATTTCATTTTATTGACAAAAAGAAGAAGAAAAAGCTTAAGGAAATGAAGTAGTGCTTGGCCCCCTGCTAATAAGAAAGAAATGCCATATCTATCAACAACTAACTGAATAAATGAATAAATAAATAAATAAATAAATAAATAAATAAATAAATGAGGGGTTGGGGGACCTGGCTAGGTATTTTTGGTCACCTCTTTTGTTCTGGTCAAGGCAACTGTGAGCGCATCGCTGTGAAAACGCATCAACTGAAGCTATTGTTCCTGCCAGAAGCCATTTGAGATGTGTCTCTAATCCCTTGCAATTAGATACTGCAGATTCATCTTCAAAAGATTCATTTCCCCCTACCATGAATAAGATCCTTGATGACATTTAATGCACTTATAATTCGCTTTGAAATTGCCCTTTCAAACCAGCACGCATGTAAAGTGGGTTTATTGATTACAACTTAACAGGAAGCTGATCTGCACTTAAAATGGGCAATTAAATGGTTGGTAATTATATATTGATTGGAAGCTGAGGCGTTTGTCAAAGGGCTGGCTGTTTAATCCACGTCGGGGGAAAGGGACGGATGAAGAGAGGAAGCGCTTGTCATGCACTCCGCAAAATCCCTTCTGTGATCAGAAAGCAAATGCAGCGCACGGCCCCCACCAACCTCCTCCTCTTCCTCCTCCTCCTCCTCCTCCTCTTCCTCCTCCGTCTTCCATATCACATTGCAGAGGCACAGTAGCACTAACTCCTCTCCCTGTGGACACCATGAAACCTTGTGATTTTTTCAGTTTTTGTTTTCATTACATAGCTACATGAAGGAAAGCGGGGTGAGTGCAGAGTCAGTATAATTGGAACAAGGTTGTCTCCCCCTGCATTTCTCTGATGATGATGCAGTAGGATGTGTGCAGATACATCTCTGAGGTGAATATATTGATTAATCTGTCGCTTGAAACGTCCAACTATCAGATTTGTCAGGGATGTGTCTTAGTAACCAATTACATATGATACAGCGTTTTTGCCTATAGTGATAGTACACAAAGTCAGCTTGTCAGCCCTAGTTGAGAAATGGATTTATTTATGTTTATGAATGATCTCATCAGTAAATATGCAAACATAACATCCATCCATTTTATCTGTCAGGGCTGCGTGGAAGCTGGGGCCAATCAAGCTGACTACATTGTAGGGTATGTAGAAAAGGGAAAGTAAAGAAACTTTAAAGGTTTTGGATTTTGGGTGCAATGTAAACTTTTCTTCTCCCCATATTCCCTGAATTACATTAAAGCTGTAACGATAGTCCACTTATAACAGTGCCTATATATTGTCTTAGCTGACGAAGCATGCCGAAGGGGCTGATATGCAAAGTGCTAGGGTTATATATACATAATGTGGCCATGCTGGGTTGAAATAAGGATATAAGAAGCACTTTACACATGATGAATGACTACAATTTCCTTTCTATTTCCTGACCTTTAAGGACGTACAATTTACCCTGACATCTGAATATTTTCAGGTGTATCTCACTGTCCTTATTTGAGTACAGTGATTATACAAGGGCATATTACTGCTTTGGTTTCTTTCATTATGACAGTATGTCTGACTTAATTTTTACATTGATTAATCTAGCATAGTGTAGAAAAAAGTGCAAAATTGTAGAAACAAAAAAGACAGACATTGCAGAATGGTACTGAGTACTGAAAAGCTTTAGCATAATAATAGCTACGGTTTCCTGGGACTAAATATGATCCTGATTTCTAAAAAGCTTATTATGATAAGAACATAGGAATAATGAATAATACCTCACCAAGTCTTTTTTCTTTTTTTTTTTTTTTTTACAACATTTAAGTGTCTGGTTTCGGCCATGCCCATCTCTACTGTAGCTTTAGATTTAGAAAATATATGGTCTTTTACTGTTGTAGCCTATGCACCTTAATATTTGAAGTGTTATTCATTCTGAGATGCTTTACTGTTCACTACCAGTAACTGCGTAGTCTGGCCATTCTACGCTTTCATCAATAAGGATTTTTTGCCTGCAGAGCCACTTGTCACTGGATTTTTTATTTTTTTGCTTTTTGCACTATTCTGTGTAAACTCCAGAGACTGTGGAGCACAAAATGCCAGGAGATCAGCAGTTTTCGAAATACTCAAGCCAGCCGATCTGGCACCCTCAACCCTGCTTCAGTCAAAGTCACTGAGAGCACATTTTTCCTTGATTATGATGTTTGATATGTAAATTAACTGAAGCTATTGACCTGTAACTGCATGAGGTTATGCACTGTGCTGCTGCCACATGATTGGCTGATTGGATAATTGCATTAATGAGCAGGGGTGCAGGTTTTACTATTAAAGAGGCCGGTGACTCGCAGTTGCATCTCCAAAGAAAGTGACATGTTGTGCATACAAACAAGGAAAAAGGACAAGTGCTCACATCCTACCCTATCCCCATATACCTTCCCATCCTGTACATATATCAGCTATTGCGTAATTTCTTAGTTATTGCAGTATCTTGAAGTTATTGCACAAATTCTCACCTTTTACACACATTTGTATTTATTTCACAAATTTGTAGTTTTGTCATTATTGTTATTCTTTCTGTTTAAAAAAAGAGACTTGGCACAATTACACAATAAAAAATTGACATTTAAAATAAATAAACTGGAAGCACAAGTTTCATTGTGCTTCATTGAATGTGTGTGTTCCTGTGTGCTTGCTTATAGTTTTATGCCTATGATGAGACTCTGCTCTAGACCATAATGGTTTCATTATAGTAATGGCAAGTTAATTGGTAGTATTTTTTTTTTAATCATCCCATTCAATATTATGATCATGTTCACTGATACATCCATCCATCCATCCATTATCTATACCGCTTTATCCGTCTGGGTCACGGGGAAGCTGGAGCCAATCCCAGCATCT
>JAQQZR010000005.1:1624112-1642251 GCA_030068235.1 Notoglanidium macrostoma
AACTGGAGTAATCCATATTATGTCAACAACCGCTCAACTAAGTAAAGAGAAACAACAGTCCATCATTACTTTAAGACCTGAAGTGTCTTTTAGGTAATAAAAATAAAGAAAAAAACATTGAATTAGAAGGTGTGTCCAAAGTTTTCCCTGGTAGTGTATATTAGTTCTTGAAACAAGTATTTTGTTTTCATAGCTATCTCTGGGCCTTTTGACCTTCTATCGATACAAATGGGAACCATTAGCACGTTTCACTAAGGGAAAAAAAAAAACATGGACAACATGATATATTTGCATTTAACCATCATTTATCATTTTGGAAGAGCATCCTTGACAAGTAAATATTGTTCTGTGCCAACTAGAACTGTATTTTGAGTTTGATCTTGTTGTAGATATGAAACACAAATATGTCTCACCTCTTTGGATCCAATTTACAGCCTCTCTCCTGGGATTTTTCTGGCATGTTTGAGATTAGAACTTGTCCTGGTAGTGTCTTTGTTTCCACTTCTCTTGACTATAATGAGAGAGATGTGTGGCCCACTTTGATCAGCCGTGACATCCCGAAAAGATTTCTCAATAATGCGTCTTTACAACTCTCGCTGCTATCAGTTATGAAATGCCATTGATTTCAATGAGATGATATAATGAAAAATAAAAAATAAAAAAATGAACCTCTCCATTTTCTCAAGAGTGGTTCTTGTGCTGCACCACAACAGCGAAATCAATTGGACACAGACGTGCCCTTCCTCCCTTTAGTCACTGACATCTGATCCTCAGTGAGTCAGTGAGCCTCTTATGCCTGTGAAATGATTTAGCTCGTACGGACAACAATGTTGGAACTTAGTTGAACGTCAGATAAAGAGACATGAAGAGAGAGAAAAGAGACTGGTGAGGGAACAGCATGTTATTGGTGACAAGTTATATTGAAGCTCCACAACATTAAATGTAACAATAAATGGATAAAAATCTATGACATCCTTTAAGTAATGATACTGGTAACTGTTAGCAATGTGTACTGTGGTATAAGAGGAATAAAACGCCGCTGTGATAGGAAAACGTTCAACTTCAGACTGGTGACATTAACCCGGCTTTGTCTCGGGCCGCACCGCGTCACCGCATCGTTGATTATTTGCTTATAACTGTTTTTTATTCCTTTATTACTGAAAGAAAGGAGATAAAGACGTAGTGTTTTTCTGCCCTTCACATGTCAGCGTCCATGTGTTATTCATTCCGCACATATTTTTTCTGATGTTTATGAAATGCGTAGGTACTGTCAGTGTCTAAAACATTCAGCAAGGGGATTGTGCATGTGGGTAGAGAGCAAGAGAACTGCCAGAAGACTTCCAGCACATATGGTGACTACCGTGCAGCTTCATGACAACTCAGAAACAGCCGCTCGTTTGGAAGCATGTAGTTTTATGTAATATTCTAACATGCCTAGTTACCGAAAAAAAAAATAAAACAACTGTTATGAGCAACTGGCACCAGCATTAGTACCTTGTGCTAAAAGACCTTCTAGAAATAACTTGTGATAATAAGCAAGCAGGAATTATGTCTTTTCAAAGAAATATCAAAGAGCATTAGTGGAGATAGACGTATGAAAGCACACCACCTGTACACTCTTCAGTCATGGCTAGAGAGAAAAAAACAAAGATGACCTCAGGTCATGTTCCTAAAGGGAGACATCACTGTTTCCACTGAATATTCCAAAGACTGGAATATTTCTTTTTAGGTTAAAGGAGACACATATTAGACACGTAAGTCCCTAAGGAATGTCCTATTAGAAATATTACTCACAGCTGGTGTTTCCCAAGAGGCCCTTAACCTGTAACCATGCCTCGGCAAGAAAGGACCAAGTTATTACAAAGCAAAGGATTAAAACAAAGTTTTTGCTGGAGCCCATTCCAGAAGCAGCCATGCAAGCCCAAGCCATGGCACTACCTCCACCGTGCTTGACCGATGAGCTTATATGTTTTGGATCATGAGCAGATCTTCACACTTTGGTCTTTCCATCACTTTGGTCGAGGTTAATCACTTTTGTGGCTAATCTCTGTATTTCTTCACGAATTCCAAGCTGGCTTTTTGATTATTACTGCTGATGAATGGTTTGCATCTTGTGCAATGGTATGGCTTATATATTTCTGATCTTGAAGTCTTCTTCAAACAGTGGATTGTGTTAACTTCACCCCTGCCCTGTGCAGATTGTTGGTTATGACACTGTTGTTTTTGAGGTTTTCTCTACAGTTCTCACAGGGTTTTGGTCATCAGCTGCTGTTGTTTTTCTGTTTGATATTTGATTGTTAGTCAGGCTTGGGGAGTAACGGAATACATGTACGTAATTAACCACTACATTATGTAATTAAGATACAAAAAACGTTAGCTGTATTCTGTTATGGATACATTTAGTAGTAGCAGGCATTATTTAGCAGGATTACAATAAAAAAATCCATTAGGGCTGCAACAACAAATCAATACTTCTACAGTATAGTACATATAGTTCATAGCAATACTACTACTACTACTACGACAAATAGTACTGATAGTTTTATATCCTTTGTCCTTTCGTGCATGTAAATAAAAACATAGATTCAATAAATAATAAAAGTGATCATAAGAATAAATTAAAGACATAATATTTGCAATACTACTGCTAATAATAATGGAAGAAAACAGGAGTAACTAAATAAGAAAATAAGTGTGAATAAAAACAGATAATTGATATTTTTGACTTTGGTATTTAAAAACAGATAAAAACAGACATTTTTGAAGAAAGAAAAAATCTCTGAGTTCCGTTTTTGTGTGTGTAGAGAAAGTGTGTACTGTAACGTGTACGCTTTTGAGTGTGATGCGTCTGATTACAATTTGAATGTAAGCGTGTTCCTTCAGTCTGTTAAGGATTCTCAGCTTCCCAAATCAGTTCATCTACATACTGTAGAAACTTTAAAGTTTTTCCTCCGAGAGGAAAACTACATTTATGTAGATGCTCATTCATGGTGTACAAAAAATGGCTGAGCATTGTACGCTGGCAAATTTAGTTTGTTGAGTTTTTAGTTTGTTGTCTTCATTTAACTCGCATTTCAGCACTTGTTCACTATCGTCCAGTCCAGTTACCTGCTTACACCCTCTGACACGCGAAGCAGTTAGCGAACAGAGCTGTACAATGGGTCAATAGAGTGAGCAATCAATAGGAAATGTGAAAAGGAGTGCATTTTAGATTCTGCTTGGATCCGGGTATATGTCAACAGATCAGGATATTGCCTGCAGATAGCTGCAGTCTGGCAAGCTGCACCACTGCCACCTGCAATGTTGATTTTACAGCACTAAATAATACAGCAGCCTGCTGTGCTCTGGGACACATGTCTCTAAAATAATAGTGCCATTGCACTGTGACTGCTTTCTACATCATTGCATTACACTTTAATGAGGCCTGAAGCTTTTAAACCTGCATTATTTGGAGGTTTAGCCAATTTATATGGTTCCATGTTGCAGTGCTACTCACACCTCCCTAATAACACTATAGATGTCATTGGCTGTATCTGTTTAGTGCTCTGAATATTTGTACCCATATTTTGGGCATGGCCTAAAACAGAAGGATTTTTTTTTTTTATTATTGTATTAAATATCAGCCCTGTCACTATGCCCCCATTGGAAGACACTCCTGCATGTGTTATTTTTATTAAAAAAAAAAAAAGTATAATCTAGTTTAAAACTCCTCAACCCAGACCAGGCGGTTACTAAGATTTTTGTAAATGCGTCACTCACTGTTGCACGTTCATGTGATGTGATCTTTCTTTGTCCTGCAAACTACATGTCTGAAGCACAGGCATGAAAATATAAACCTCATGCTTGCGCTATTTTTTGCTGTGTCCCACAGGATTCCAGTCCTGATGCGAGTCTCAACCAGTTTAATAAACATTTTTAAGTAAAGGGAAAAAAAAACAAAAAACCTAACACAACCGATGCTTCTTTCCGGATTCACACCGCCACTTGTGAACGTGTGAATGGTGCTTTCCAGGGCGGTGCAACATGGCGGCTCCTTAGAAGTCGGTCTGCGCCCTGCGTAGATATAAAGGCCTCATTCTAAGCAATGATTCGTAGTTATAAGTAATTATACACTAATGAAAACTTAGAAATTCTACATTTAATTTCTTCTAATAGATCCCGCCGTAAATTCTACATAGTAGACCTTTAAGGACCCTACTGTATACCGTAACACTATGATTGGACAGAAGCTACTCATTAACCTGTAACGTCTACATTCACTTTCACAGGAAAATGTATAAAGGTCTAGTAAGATTATTTTTAAAAGCCTACCTTACCAAGACACATTATTTGATTCAATTGAGGAATTTGTAATTGCTCCATCACACTGATAATATACCTCATTACATACCCGAGTAAAACATGCTGGAGATTTGTGTGAAGGTATTATATCCTAATGCTTTCCGTTTTATCACAGTTACGGTCATGGGACTCATTATTGCGCACATAAAGCAGCCATGTTAATGGTATTAATAAAACTATCCCGCTTCTAGAGTTTAGCTAGAAAATCTCTCCTGACTGACTAATTTGTAATGGTTTCTGCTCTTTGAAAATATTTTCAAATCTGCAGTCAATTGGCAGCATTTAAAAGCTTCCCTATTGTGAACACATGCATAATTAAGTTTAAATAAATTATAGATTATTAAAACACTGTTCATGTTTACGTGTAGAGCTGAGGATTCATCCCGCCCTGGTTATAGGTTGAGGGTGATTTGAGCATGACGACAAGAGTTCCAATCCAAATCAGGTTATTAAACAGTTTTTATGAAACGTTATTTCTCTCTGTTGGGCTGTTTGGTTACTCCTGTTGCTTGATGTCATGCTGGTGCCAGATTTCGACACACTTCTATTGCTGTGGATCGTCTCACACTCTAGACCTGCTTGATTCATCTTGATGCCCTACTCCTGCTTGGAGCATCTGGACTTGTGACTCAATTTCTGCTGCTGTGGATGATCCCGCATGGATTTGCACTTCCAAAACACTCAGTACACCCGCTTAGTGTAGACATGTTCCTAAAAACTGCTGCTGTAATCATAAATACTATCCTGCGCTCATCTCAATATGCTCATACTGAGCATTCTTTCAACATTATTAGTACTATTTGACTTCGTAGTATACGGTTATAGAAGAGTAACGGTTTATCCTTTGGAGTTTATTGATCGCAGTTCTTATCGATTCCCTGTTTCTATTCCTCCTCGGTTAAAGGAAAAAAAAAAGAGGTCAAATGTTAAGATAACAAAAATGTCTTTATTCTTTTGAGCAGTAGCTGAACATTCAGAAATTAAATAGTATTTAGTATTATGTACTAAATACATACAGTTAAAATGTCCGTACATATGTACAAGAAAAATCACACGTGCATAATAAAATAAATAATAGATGAGGCTCATTCTGGAGCGGTTTAATTAAACTGACTTCTTGTTGTTTTGAAAAGACTATTTTAGTGTTCTGGAGACAAACACGTGCATCTTTATTTGCCCTATATTTTACTAGTCAGGAACATCATACTCTATCCCCTCTTGATTATCAACAAATAAATGCATCCTCCAGAGGTAATTTTATTGCGACAAACAGTATGATCAATAACAGTAAGTGTTACTGAACAAGTATCCTACCATCATCAAACTTTTTTTTTTTAGCCTGGTCTACCTAAATGACAGAGATTTGACACAGATGGGATGTAGCCCTTTCACCACAAATGTCATGACACTCCTCAGTTTTCCCTTTGGTCAGGTTTCCTTTTATTACCAACGAGAACAGTGTGTCGCAGCTAGCTGTCCCCGGCTCTACTGGAGGTGCTAACGAGGTGCTACTGATGACCCACATCTGGCTCTGAGACCTCAAGATATCAAACACTGTACAGTCTTTCAGGAAGACACTGCACAGCCTTATGTTTTCTTTTCTAAAGTGAAGCCTCACTTTTGACAATTTAATACAGTCCATTTTTCACACTGTTTGACATTAGCCATTCATGCTGGCTCGTATATGGACACAGTAATGCGATACTTCTTGGCATAGCCACATAGGCAGGTCCTGGTAGATACATAGCTTCGTACATCCTTGCGGATATGTACGCAATAATAAATGGTTTTCGTGTTTAGGAACTCATAAGCAGAAAGTAAATTTTAAATTTTTTTACAGGTACCCAAGTACTTGGCATTTTGCATTTGGTTCTAATTTGGATTCAAGTTTTGGTTCCTAGTAACCCTCTAGTTAATGGGTTTCCTTTTAAGCTTTCTCTTTGTTATTTATTTATTTTATTTATTTCCTACTGTTCGCTTGCTCATTAGAAATCTGAATCTTCATCTGGATGAAGTAGGACTGGACTACACAGACCGGGAGTTTATTCTACAGTACAATCAGTAAAAAAGAAAAAAAACAAAACCTGTTGTACACTATAATAACTCTCTCTCTTTCCTCTCTCTCGTTAATAAGATGAAACCTGAAAGTACAAGCGCTGACACTGGAGACTCCTTCCATAAATGTTAAATAATCACCTCCTTACAGAAAGCCTTACGCTTAGATGTTTTCCTCTGTTAAAAACAACCATTTTAAATCTATTTAGTATGAATTTTAGATTATATAGAACATGTACCATACAAGTTAATTAGTTGTTTCAGCTGGATTCAGCTTCTGTTGTAGAAAATTATTAAACACTTCCGGGCCAATCAGATTTGAGGATTCGTCAAGGCTGCGGTGTAATGTATTTCGACACTTGGTGGTCCCACTAAAGATTGAGATAAATTGCAGTGTCTTAGTTCCAAGCAGGGCATTTCACATTGAAGCTGTAAATAAACATCAGTATTACTTGCCTGCCATGGCATTTATAAGCAGAGCAGTGCAATAGTAGCTGACACACGTAGTGTAAATGGAATAATTTCTACATGGCTGCTATTCTTCTTTTTAACAAATGGAGGTTCTTGTTTTTTTCCCTCATCCATATAATAAATGCAGCCTTGCTCTTTGTTTAAATTGTGGATTTAACTCTGCAGTGTTGTGAGGAGAGCCCTGAGGCACTGTAATGTGCATTTAGGTTAAATTTATTCTCAGCAGAGCTTAAGTGCATAATATGTAGGGAAAGTTCAAGTGATGTTTTCCTGAAGGAAAATGCAACAGAACAGCAAACTCATTCATATTCAGATGCTATAAATGCACAGGATGCACACGGCTGGTTTAACAGCGCGAGTGAATGTACGGTGTCAATTTTATTTATTTCTCCTCATCAACTTCAGTAAAAAGGTGTGCATTTACCATTTGCTAGTTATTTAATTCTAGCACTGATGCACACATGTTGAATGAATGTAAGGCATTTTGTTTGTGAGTGATAAAAACTAGTCCTGTTGTTACACCTCTTCATGCTATATAGCCATGTGGGAAAGACCAAATTACCACTGGCCTCAGCTAGTCTTTCAGTCACTGTTGCCACCAACTACTACTGGTGGATAGAGATAATTTAACGAAACGTTATGAGAGCACTTCGCACTCTTTAAATAAGATTACCTCTGCTTCTATAGTTGCTGGGCTTAGCTCTATTTGGTGAAGCTCAAGAAAAGTGGGCATCGTATTTGAAAAACAAGACATCCATAGTGAATAGAGATGTCTAATAAGAATGCCAGAGCATGGACGAAGACCTTGAGTGGGAGGAGGGGACAAGCGGAGGGATTTAAACCATGGATTAGAGGTTGCCTGCCACTAGGATGCCACATTCAGTGGCTCGCTAATGACCTGGTTAGCTTTGAATTTCCACACCAGAGTCCTCCGTTGATGAGCGCAAGTGGAGCGGGCCAGCGGGTTGGCATGAAGATATGGAGAATGTGACTTGTTATGGAGTTGTCAGACATGGCAAAGCTGGCTAGAAACCCATCCTCACTCTGAAGACTATTAGAAGAGAGGTCTCGCAGCAAGGCCGTCAGCGGAGCAAAGCTCAAAATCAGATTAATTAGCACAAGACACATGACTTGTGGCTCATATGCAGGGATGACAGAAACCTCTTGGACTGATCAGCAACTCTTTTATACATTTTGTCTTTCATACATTAGAATAATTTTTAAAAAGGTTGCTCATCATCTTTACAAATACTCTGAGTCGTTATTTACCTTTGGGTATTAGAATGCCTGCATGTGGGCAGTATCTCTGAAAGACTGGAGTGATTTACAGGTACCCGTGGGTGGATAGTTAGGAAGCAGGAGAGTTATATTGTTTAACCGATTACATAAGCTGTGATGCTTGTTAGCTATGACTCTTCACACACAAATGCTTTCAAAGTAGTCACTGGTGTTTATTTATTTATTTATTGGTCGGTTTACTGTTCGTCTGAACAGTATACTCGTACAGTATATTAAATCTTAGCTAACTGGTGGGTAGGAATTGGTCAAGACTTAATTAGGTAGATAATCAGGGTGGGGGAAAAAAATCCAATTACTGCTGTTCTACCTAATTTAGTCTTGGTCAATTTCTACCCACCATTTAGCTAAGATTTAGTATACTGTATGAGTATGACTTTGCAATGCTACATGATATACTACCCTTATGGAGTAACACAGACCAGGTGAACACAATCAGTTAGCAAACCAATGACAGGATGTTGTAGAAACAGGACCACAACAAAACAAAATATAAGCAAATGGCCCTTGACGTCACATGACATGTGACATGAAAGGTGAATCTGTGACACAGAGAAAATCACTCTTACCTAGCAAGGTTTTAGACATCTTGAGACCACGGTTGTAAAACCAACATTATCTCTGCAGGAAGGTAGTTTATGTAAGATTAAAAAATAAATGTAAATATTTTTACGTTATTTTGGTGAAATACAATTTAACCGCTACATATGCTGTATACAAGCTTTAAGTTGAGCTTATTTTAAGTGTCACAAAACCCAGTATTCTAATGTCTATGGATTTAGCACTGCTTCCTCCATACCTACTTTGACACTGTGAATTGGTTTAAAGAGATTCAACCCTCATTACTATTTTCTCCCTTTCATTCGACCGCTATCATTGGTATTGCTAAAGTGGAACATGCTGAGTCAGTAATACAGTATCTAATGATTTGCATTACATACTTTCAGTGAAATTGTATTGAGGACAAAGCGAGTTACATAGGGAGCCGATGGCAATGACGTGTTATGCCATTAAACTACGGCAAGTTAAGTCTGTTCTGCTGTAATGGCTTAGGGTAATGGCATGGGGTAATATTGTAATATGACATGCAGAACATTAAAATATCAGATATATTCCATTAAAAGTCCATTTCATGCAAATGTTAAAGTCACGCATTGATGCTGTAAAAGGCTTGACTATGTTTAAGAAAGAACAACAGGTCTTTCACTAAATGACAAAGTGTATTATGAGTCATAATATGGGAAATTAGGAAAGTACGTAATTGTTTATTTGTATCTGTATTCTGATTACTGTTCTTTTCCATAAGTGACGGATGATAGATATCTGCTGATTTATTGTATACCCTAGTTTACTGTGTGTATGCAATAATATATCATATAACCTGACTTTCCATACAATTCCCATCAGGGCAACAAAGCTAACCTCAAGTTAAGTTTTATTTTCTTTGACATTTACTAGACATTTGACATAAAGTGTTAGAAATTGCAATTTTATCTACCTTTGTGTTCTTGCTACAAGCGATCTAATTGGAACGTAGGACAAAAAACACGTGTCAGTTTTCTGGATAAGGTGCACACATTATATAACAGAAGAAGTTTGGCATTTTACTGGCATTTTCCTCAACAAATAAAAAAAAGGAAAAATGGTTGATCAGAGAACAGTAGAACTTGCATTTTTAAAAGGTGACTACAGGGAATTACTCCAGAAGTGCTGCTTTTATATACTTGAGCGAGCATGGTGAGAGTGGGCCACCCTACTATACCTGTCTCCATTTCTAATCTCTGCCAACATTATTGGTTCAAGTTCAAGTGTTCAAGTTCAAGTGGCTTTTATTGTCATTTCAACCATATACTGATGATACAGTACATAGTGAAATGAGCCAACGTTCCTCCAGGACCTAGGTGCTACATATAGGACAACATAGAAGTACAAAAGTGCACGTGTCCAACAGAAGACAACATAAAGTGCATGTGTGCAAACGTGCAAACGTTGCAAAGACGACAGGTTTACAGAAGCATTATTCTATAGTCCTAATTTGTTTAGTTGCATATTTGGTTACAGATTTTTGAGGTTTTTTACGACTTAATGAGTAGCTCAGAAGTTTAGCCACTCAATGCGAAGTATTGCCAATCTCCTTGATTTTGGTTTTGAGCCTTGCTCAGCTCTGTTCTCCTTGAATGATGGCAAATGCTTTTGCCTCTACACCTGACTTTTACATCGTGTTTACACATGTTTATCTGCTCTACCTTTTTGGATATACTGGACTGTGTTTTGTTAATAAAGACTTTCTGCACATGGATCCTAACCGACTTCTCTTGGTTCTGTCTGTTAAAATATGTACATACAATATGTCTTGCTATCCTAATATAACGCTAGCTAGAACTAGCAAACTTGATTAAACCCAACTAAAGTAACTAAAATGAATTTGCTTTTGTTACAAAGTGCAATAACTATGCCTACTGGAATAACTTTATTAAATCTGCCCATTTATTCGATGAAGAAGCTGTTGCATGTTAGGGACACGGTTGAAACTGCACATTCCTTTTGCCCAGAAATATCTGAAAAGGAGAAAGGATCCGGGACGCTATCGGTGATGGTGATGTGCCTTTTTAAATTGACCTTCTGTACCATTTAAATAGGAATTAAATCCTGATGGGTGGAAAGGCTGTAAAACAAACAAAAGGGCAAATCCTAGAAGTACTGTTTTACAACTGGTTTGAAATAACCGGCATAAAATCTGTTAGACAGGATGTAGAGCAGTATTTAAGGGTCTCTCTTCAGTATTTACCTGTGAGGGAAACGGGGCCTAATGAGGGTGAATAAGCAGGCATATCTGTGCTCAGCATAATCCGTCCTGAGAGAAAAAAAAGCTGCACCTGCTGCTCGAATGAGCTTTGCTCTGCTTTGCTCAGTGAATGATGAGTGGGGGTTGTGTGATTATAAAGACATCTCGTCTTGACTACCTGCCAGAAAGGTAGAAGGTGTACGGTGCATCACAGCCTTGAACATACGGTGTCCTGAAGGAGCTTACATGTGTTTCTTCCTACAAATGAGCTTCCTGCTGTTCCGTCACTAAACGATCACATCATAAAGTATCTTTAGGTGCTGATATGCTGTTAGAATGCCGTTTTGCACAGGGGAAGTGTACAGTAAAAACATAATCCTGGCACTGATTTACATGCGCATGCTGCCAAAAATCTGTCTATATGCTGTATTTGTATACACAAGCTCTGCCAAGGCAGGTCATGGTAATTATGGTTTATGTCTGGTTTGTTTTATAACTTGCTGGATTCAGGAGGAGGTGTAGGAAGCAGAATGCAAGTGTTGTGTATATTTATTAGAGCTTTTTTTTTTTAAACAGTTTTTTTTATGCCTCCATGAATGACCGGTAGATCCATTATTTTTGGGGTGTCTGTCCATCCATCAGTCTGAGATTCTCATAAGCAGAAGGACTCGTGAACAAGTGACTGAATGTTTGTGTACTGAATGTTTTTTTTTTCACAAGCAGAGTTTTGGGAGCACAGAGAGAAAGCAGGCAAAATATTCACTGTGAGTTCAGGAAATGACAAGCACGGTGCAAGTTGTGACACTGGCAAAGTGCACATGAACTGTTACTTCTCATGCTAACGTAGGAGAAAACTGAATTGGATAAAATACTTTCATACTGGAAGAAAGAAATCAAAACATCATAAACAAATAAAGTCCATGATACTTCACGAATAAAAAAATCACTCAGAATACCTCTTTAGAGCTTAGTTTGCAAGAGTAACCTACCTGAAGTTAGTTTTAAGAAAATAATTTATTTGAAATCCATGACTGACCGGTTCATTCATTCCTGCATTGTAGGCTGACACACCCTTCAGTTGGCAAGGCCCTGGTGAAGGCTACAGTAGCCCAGAATGGACAAACCTCTAGAGAGCACCTTACACGTTTCTCATTTTTACAAGTGGTGGCGTGAATCCGAAAGGAAGCATTAGAAGACAACAAAGAAGAAGAAAGGAAGAAGAAATAAGAGGAATCAGTGTTTGCTGGTGCTGGGAAACAAGTTTGAGAGCCTATATTTGAAAAATGGTGGCTCATACTTATTATTAAGCACAATAAGTACTTGGAAGTAAGCTACAGGCCATCGTACGTTATAATACCGGCTTGGAACGGGAGGGGTAAGTGGGGGCATTCAGCTGGTTGAATCCCGCATAGTGGACCTTTAAGTTTATTGGAATTCATTTAAACACATTTATGTCAACTGTGTTTATGATTTACAACTTTATGATTGGTAATTTGCTTAAAACTTTCAGACACGGTACTACAAATTCCACATTATCAAAATCCAGTATGAAATGTCAAAATAATCTGTCAGAATAATGAGATAATAATTCAAAATAATGAGGTATTAAGTCAAAATAATGAGCTATGTCAAAATAACAAAATAAAATATCTTGGAATAATGAGTTAAAGTGGAAATAATGAGATATTAGGTCAAAATAATGACATAGCACTTCATCGTCTTTTGTGGTTCAAGGCTTCTGTAGGAAAATGGTCCAGCGGATAATGAGAAGATAGTTCCAGGACCAATATCTCGCCCAAAACCAATAGGAATTCGAACAAATCTGACAGATTCCACTGGATTTCCTATCATTGTCGATAGATGAAAAGCCGTGAATGCCAATCCTGCCTCTCATTCTCCTGTTTGGAAGCTTTCAAATTAGCTGGCTTTCTAGTTCATGCTCAAAGCAGAGATGCCACAATGCTAGTCACCCAAAATCTCTTGACATGATGAAAGCCGTAATTATGCTTTGCATGCCACAGCACCAGACCTGTGCTCTGAATGCTGCAGAATGCAGTTGTATCATAGTGTGCGCAGATTGCAGACGTATTGGTGTATTGAAAGATCACTTTTATTTCATCCTCCCAGGAGCACCATTTTTGCTTGCTGAAAATCTTGATTCATGTTTCTACAAATGTCTGAGCTGAATAGCCAAAATTGTCATGTCTTACCTTAACGGGGGCTTCCTGCCTATTCAATGTACCTCTACTTTACAAATCCATAAATATATTTCATGAAAATTTCCCGTACATTCACACACTCAGCACTGTGCAAGAGTCTTAGGCACCGTATTTTTGTCCACCCAAATTTTGGTATAGATGATTTTGAGTCAGTACAAAAACATTTCACATTTCCACACATTACTTCCCCAGCAAAAAAAAATTTAATCTGTTTGTATGTCAGTAAAGAAAGCAACGCATTACATAACAGATCACTTTTCAGTCTGAAAAAACAGAACGAAGTCCGCTGGGTTTTGCTGCAAAAAAAACAGACGTGAATGTGACAGTCAGAGTATCCAGAAGCACTGTAGCAGGGTCTCCTCCGAGATACTCAGTAAAACTTGCCAGCTCATTTCCTTATAAAACTGCATAAACTGGACCTGAGACTACTGATATATTTTTAAAAAGAAAAACGTCAGGAGAAAAAAATGTACCTTTGTTCTGTAGAAAGCCATTTGAAGGCCTCTGTGCTTTACAGCATTTCTTTCCATGAGTCTAAGACTTTTGTACAGTACTGTATATACAATCAAAGGTTAAGCAGCAGACACAAAAAGGTGTCCTGAGGCATGTAAAGGTAATAATGGCATGCTGTATGCCACTGTGGTATCCAAGGCTCTGTTCACCTGGACTTGTGTAGAATGAAATATACACGATTGCCAATTGATACAGCTGGGAGGTCATGTACTTTGGAGCTTTTCAGCTTTTCGATCCACACCAGCACATACTGTCTTAGGCTGAAGTGGATACGATTTCTGACCCTGTTTGACCTTTAACCGGATCTTCCGTTGGTGACTGACATATTGTGCTAGCAGCAGACGGCATGTACAAAGCAGTGAATAGAGGATTGAATCTCAATCTAGTGTTGATCTATAGCAGCCGAAAGCTGCCCCAAAGGAAACAATGCTATTTTTTGTGCCATTTTACCATGCTCTAATAGAGCATTTTGCTGCCATACAAACTCATAGATCATAACAAATGAGGCAAAATGGCACCAAGTAATCGCACAAGCAATAAAACAAGGACTCAAATATACCATTTAGCAAAAATTGAGTTGAGCTGAATTGAGTTTGTGCTCATTTGTTTGGATAACTGAAATAACACTTCCTCTCTAGAGGGATTTTAGGAACTATGATAACTATGTGAAATATAGTCAGTGTGGGTCTGGATGCCTATACGAGCAAAGCAAGCAACAAATAACTAACTAATTAACTACCTAAATGCTTCTAATGGCATCATCTTTTATAAAATGTATTTCTGTCTTCTTGGCTTACTATTCATTAAGTGCTGTTATAGAAAAAAAAAAAAAAAGGGTAGTGTGATGTGGCTCAACACAAGGTGTATCCAGCGTGAAGTAGATTAATTTCCAATAACAGCCTTCCCCAACATGTTTTCTTTTTCTTTTTTTTATGCCACAGCAATTTGCCAATGATTTCTTTTTTTAAATTAATGAACTATACTTCACACTTTTTATCCACTTGTAGTTAAATTGAAAGTCGTTCGGAAATAAAATCATAGGTTAAGTCAGGTTAAGCTTGACAATGCCTGTAGTATTTAGTGCATTTCTTGTTCTATTCACTGAACTTGTTTATATTTGCTTATTCAGATCAGAAATGACATGCCCTTTTATAAAACTTCTTGCTATGGTGGAGCCTCAATTTATCCATCATGCCTTACATATATGTGAATTTAGTACATTGCAGTACTTTTTTTTGTCTCTAAAACCTCCCGTAATGTCGCGTTTCATAGCTTACAATGTAGTGAAGGTCCCCCCTCCCCTTTTTGCACATTTTCCCCATTTTCCTGGAATGTAATTCAGCCATTATTCATTCTTAAATAGCTTTTATTTAGAATATTATATACCTGCCATCTATATAGGTTGTTATTATCCGAGACAGCCCTGTCAGCATTTTTTGCCAAGCCTTTCCATTTTCCTTTCTTTTGTCCATGCTGCCATCTCCACAAATTAATGTGATTAGGACTATCTGACGTGGTTAACTAAGTGGAAGGTGGTGTTTTGGAACTGTAAAAATCACCGATGTTGAAGCTTGGCAATTTAAACTGGGATTCAGGGCAGAATATAAGATTTTTCTTGCCTTCTATTTTGAATTAATAAACATAAAATAATATTTCTGTTGAATAACAGGGAACACCAGTATACCTGCATATCAAAATAAAATGTAGATACAGGTCAATAGCTGTAATTAATATTCACATCGGAATGAGGAAAAATTTTGATCTCTGTGACTTTGATCTTCACATGGTTGTTGATGCCTGATGGGCTGGTTTGAGTATTTCAGAAACTAATGATCTCCTGGGATTTTCACACACAACAGTCTCTAGACTTTACACAGAATGGTGCGAAACACAGACACACACACACACACAAAACATCCTGTGAGCAGAGGGTCTGCAGGTTGAAACACCTTGTTGATAAGGGACATCAGAGGAGAATGACCAGACTCGTCTGAGCTGACAAGAAGTCAATAGTAACTCAAATAAGCACAGACTAACCGAACCTGGACAGTTGAAGGCTTAAAAAAAGATCAGGGGATTTTTTTTTACAATCGTTAACTGTCCAATTTGCTTTAGTCTATGCCCATGATAGCCTCAGATTCCTGTTCTTGGCTGACAGGAGTGGACCCCAATGTGGTCTTTAGCTGTTGTAGCCCATCCACCTCAAGGGTTGATGTTTTGTGCATGTTAAGATTCTTTTCTGCTCACCAACGTTGTGAAGAGTGATTATATGTCTTACTATATCCTTCCTGCAGCTTTCAACCAATTTGTCCATTTTCTTCTGCCCTTTCTTATCTCGTATCTGTTTCCATCCACAGTACTGTCGATCACACAGTGTTTTTTGTTGTTGTTGTTGTTGTTGTTTTTGCACCATTCTATTCACCATTGCACCAGACTATTGTGTGTGAAACTTCTGAAAAGTTTCTGAAACACTCAAACTAGTCAATCTGTCACCAACATCCATGCCACCCTCCAAGTAACAGAGATCAGACTTTTTTTTATTCTGATGTTTGATGTGAACATTAACTGAAACTGTTGGCCTGTATCTGCATGATTATTATTATTTATTTTTTTCATTTCATTTAATTTTAGAAGCAGCTGTAGGTCCAAGTGACCATATGTCTTGTCCATGGGTCAAATGGAAATTGTTTGGCAGGTAGCATGGTCATATGTGACTGCTGAGCCCTTTAAAAAAAAAAAAAGATAAAAATACACTCACATGGTGTCAGAATGTTGTTTTTCATCTTCCATCACAGTAAATACAGATACACAGACATAAATGAATAATTTATTTGCATTATGAAATAAAATGCACCAAGAAAAAACACAAAATTTCCATTTGCGCTTTACTTTGAAAAAACACCAACACAAACTGAATCCCCAAAGGAAATGGCAGTCAAACTCTACAACTAGTGAACCAAATGCAAACAAACAGCAAAACTAGTAGAATCTAGCAAAGAATGTCAATGGGAGAGAAAAAAACGAGTGCAGGGTTCACGAACAATGAGCTAAATGGGACCATAACAATATTCTCACCAATGACTGAGGAAATACTGTAATGAGTTCGTCATTCATTCATCTTCAGTAACCACTTATCCTCGATCCAGAGCCTAAGCTGAGATCACTGGGCACAAGGCAGGAACACACCCTGGATGACGCATAAATCATTCGCATACTGCCATGTACACACACCTATGGCAATGTAGTGTAGTCAGTCCACCTATTGGCATGTTTTTGAGAGTTTGGAAGAAACTGGAAAACCTGGAAGAAATTCCACATAGACAGTAACCTGGGCTTAGGTTCGAACTGTGGAGACTGAAACTGTGAAGCGGTAATGCTACCAGCTGCACTATCATGCTGCCACTAGTTGCTAATGTGTAGGTTAATCAGTATAGCACACTACAATTAGCCTCCCCTTAATTCATGCCACTTTATGCAATGCAGGAAAGATGCTGTAGAGATGAAGTAGATGGTTGGCCTGATAATACTTCAAAGGCTTTGATTATATTCAAGTTCATGAGTATCGACATTCATCACTTAGAATACAACATATTCATAACTTGACACACGTTGTTATTGTTGTTGGTCTTAAGTTGACTACAGGACCTTCACGGCTTCTATCCATGAGCATTAACCTTATATATGATAGCCTGTATACATAAGTTTTGCGTAATAGGACACCAGTCCTGTGCTGGCCTTTAAAGACAAAAAAAACAACAAAAAAACATCAAAAACATCAAAAATATTGTGTTTTAATTAACTGCCAAATAACAATGATAGCGATATTCTTCAACTGCACCAAATTTACAGTGATTAATATGATAATTACAACTAGGTCTATACGTGCAGTAATATACTGCCTATATATTAGACTCCTGTTGATCTTTATTTCAATGCCTGTCACTTTCTCATTCATATATCATCACATTAGTCTTTTTTCAGGGTTCTTTTTATTTTTTATTATGCATCTTATTACATTTGACAGCAAAGGAAAAAGGCTGTTTCATTCAGTGATTTGGATAAATGTTCCCTTTTCCTCTTGAAGTGTTGCTGCTATCATGGCTGACAGTTTTTGCATTCCTGTATAATTTCTCAATTCCTAAGAAAAGAACTGGGATTTTCAGCAAATATTTTGAATGACATCAGTGTAGGATGAGCTCATATAGTACAGGATGAGTGCTAGTATTGAGACCACCTTGGACACGGATATATATATATATATATATATATATATATATATATATATACATATACAGTTCATTCGGAAGGTATCCACAGCGCATCACTTTTTCCACATTATGTTATGTTACAGCCTTATTCCAAAATGGATTAAATTCATTTTCTTTCCTCAGAATTCTACACACAACACCCCATAATGACAACATGAAAAAAGTTTACTTGAGGTTTTTGCAAATTTATT
>JAQQZR010000005.1:1648171-1662713 GCA_030068235.1 Notoglanidium macrostoma
CCCAGGGTGTACCCCGCCTCTCGCCCGAAGATGCTGGGATTGGCTCCAACTTCCCCGCGACCCAGACGGATAAAGCGCTATAGATAATGGATGGATGGATGGACATGGTTTGCACCTTTCCACTCACTATGAGCCAATCTTCAATGTTTGTAGAAATCTCCAGGCAGTGCATGTACTCCTATCATCCAAGGCTCATATTCATAAGTCTCTGAGCCGACTGTTTGTTAATCTAGCTCATTATTCAATTCAATTCAATTTTATTTGTATGGTGCTTTTAACAACAGCGGCTTCACAGAAGTATATAAATTCTGTATATAAACTTATGAATCTTTAAATTTATCTTTATATATGTATCCCTATATATATCCCTAATGAGCAAGCCTGTGGCAACGGTGGCAAGGGAAGTCTGCCTGAAACGACAGGAGGAAGAAACCTTGAGAGGAACCAGTCTCAAAAGGGAACCCATCCTCATTTGGGTCGCACTGGATAGTGTGATTACAACACACTTCTGTATTCACTGAGGGAGATTTGAGTGCAAGACTGTTCATGGTAATCTTTACAGTTCACTGTCCACGCCATCTTCACAGTTGTAGGTGTATGTTGAGGCAGTTCATATGGTGCCATCCTCAACAGGAGCAAGTGATGACGCCAACCAGGAGTAGGACATCAGGATAGATCAGGCAGGACTGGAAAGCAGAGTGGGTCAGGAACACTGGTGTCTCAGGAGTAGCTTGTGCTGCTCGTGAGACAGAGAAAAAGACAGAGAGAGAGAGAGAAAAGAGAAAAGCAGATTATTATTATTAGCAAACAAGTGTGATTCTGGTGGAGAGAAGTCCTCTACTTCAAATGATCTCTCACTTAAACCACTGCTGTTGTCTGGTATATGCATAAAGCTTTATTCATGTGATTTGCTAATGTTGGGTCGTCCCCCGCGTTACTTATTTCACATACTGTGTATCACCTGTGCACACACACTTGCATAGAGGACAGGTCAGACAGAAATCAAACTGAAATTACTTTTTAAGTAGTCAGGGAATAATCTCAACTTTTCATCAAAGAAGACAAGTCACTTAAATGACAATTTTGCTTTATTCTCATCTATAGCAGCGTGTCCATTATATAATCATTATAAGTCATTAGCCAGTGACCTGCTGCTGCACTGGCATAACCACATGTGGCCATACTGACAGCCAGTCAGTGAGCCCTAAAGCTCTTAGTACGCCTGGCTGTCCACCACTTGACACTCTTCTTAGTCATTTCTACTCTGCCATCTGGCATGCTTCACATCTTACTCCTGAGAGAGGATTAGTTACACTCTCCCATCCCAGACATGGCAACGGTTTTACTCTGGAACAAGGAGGGGGAGGAATACTGTAGTCAGAAATGATCAGAGAGACTGATATTGGCTTCACCTAGCACAGATTGCATGAAGTAAATTCAATTAATCTTGCATTTCAGCGGTTCTCATACAATCATGAGATAGTATTCTAATATATAAAGGTGAATGGTGTTTGAGATAAAATACAGAATTTAACGCATCCGAATGAAGTGTACCTTATGAAATATTAAATCCATTAAACTTAAGCTCAGCATAAATGTAATAATTAAATAATTATTGTGCTGAATGCCATATTGATCAAACGTAGATGATCCAGAAGTTGGCAAACTATGAATAAATACCAATAGGACATTATTGCAATCATCATTGAAGAGTCACTATTCATGGTCAAGTCACTGTGATAGCAACTGGTAGGGAACATAAAAGAGTGTATATAATTTGTTTGCATGCAACAAAACCAAAAATTGGGACAGTTTTAGAAATGACAAAAATGATGCAGTGCACACAAAGAAAAGTATAGCTTCAGAAAACATGAAAAAGAAATTGATGGACAAAAATATGCCACACGGTTCTTACAATGCCCAAAAGTGTACCCATCTCTGGAAGTAAAGAGTAGTCATTTTCTACAGCTTCAACAATGTATTAATCTAAATCTCTGCTCCTTTGTGCTATTGTGGGTTGTCGTCATGTTGCATCACATTCAATAAGACTGAGAGGGTTCCAAGGCTCCATGTATGGAAAAAAATACAAGCGAAAAGCCAAAATAAGGGAACTGAAATGTCTCGTTGACCAGTGTAGTGTACTGACCCGATACGGTGTTGAACGATGAACAATGTTGTTCTGATTGGTGGCTCCTGAAGTTGGACCATCATGTCCTAGGCCTGGGTCTTTTCAGTGCCCCGAATGTATGCCGTCACAGGAATTCTTCAATGAGCATGGGGATGATTCAAATGTAACTTCCAGGAGTTACATCTGCATGGTCACAATCAAGCAGATGGTACTCTAGGACACAAGCAGGACTGAAATCTGGTAGGCCAGGCTGTTCTTAACATCTAATGGACCATGCAGCTAAGATCTAGGTTTCAGTTCCTGCAAGGAGGAAGAGACAGGTTTAGCAAAGATACATAGAATGAGTGAGATATTCTATATGAAGGAGGCAAGTAGAAGTTTTTTGTATAAATCTGTCACACCATCTTATCCGTATGTGCAAAAGTGTGTTGTTTGGGCCAACTTTCAGCATGTAGCCTCTGTCAGCTCATGGCGTGCTGTAACTGTAAGTGAGAAGCTTCCACATTTCCTGGCTGCTATGAATGCTGTTGGATACTCAAGGCCTACCTGGCCAAGGGGAAAATGCAAGACTGGAAGCCTAATACACTCTGGGAGTAGGTTGCCCCTTTCAGGCTTGGTTGGTGAGTGTGAAATTAAAAAGGGCCCAGCAGGTCCAGTGAAGATTTAAGTAATTTGGGTTTGCATATCCCATGGTTTAGTAGTCAGTTGTCATGGGAAATGGGTGTGCACACCCTTAAACCAACATTTCCACTCCTCCAGGATCAGGATTTTTGAACATTATAATTTCTCTCAGTCAGAACTACTTTCCATGAGTAAAATGTGTAGAAAAGGAGTTTGGCCTGTCCTACCATGGTGTGTAACAGTACAGCTCAAATACCAAGAAAGAGAAAGTGAGACAGAGAGAGAGAGATACCAGAATGTCTTGTAATGAGAGTACAAGTTAACAGTTCCTTAAGAGCACATGAAGCACTTAATGCTGTGCCATCCAATTTGAGAGTTTTAGACTTACCATTATGTAGCAAGGTGGTTAGGGTGGTGACAGAGTGAAATCCTTGAGCAAATCATGAGGAAAAGGTTTGTTATGCCAAGGAGCATGGAGAGTTCTCCTACCATGCAGGACTGGGCCAATTAGTCCGAGATTCACCTTTTTCCTAATCCACCTGTTTACTCTGTGTCTTGAACTGTCCCCAGAGCACAAGGGATGACCCTGGAGTTCCTTGATGTTCAGAGAAGGTGAATGTGGAACCAAGTGAAAGGATAAGAGTCAGTCCAAGACAGCCAAGAAAAACTGTCTAACACTGAAATTTCTAGTACTGGAACAATGATGGCACTGATCTGAGGACTGTTGAGTCCTCGGCTCTGAAAACACAATTTTATACTGCCATGGTTACAAGCATTTTATTTAAATTTTAGTCTCTACAGTGGTGACTAATAAATGTTTTAAGTGTACTAGTCTATTCAACCCCTACACTGCCTCTCCTCTCCTTATCTGACCTCTATGGCGTCACTCTCACTCTTTGCAAAAAAGCATTGATAAGTGGAAATGAACTTAAAATAGGCGTTTTCTGCCTCGTTGAAGTCTACCGGGTCTCGCTGAGAGCTGAATGAGTTGTCAGTATGTGAGTGAATCTACGAATATAAGCTCTACTTACAACATTTCATTGAGGTGTCTGCTATACTGTAAGGAGTTTATCTTGGGTTTGTTCCTCCCACTTTTTATAGCCAGGTGCAGCAGCTTATTATATAATCTGTGGCTCCTTGCTTCAGTGACAGCAGTTGTTTGCTTACATATTTCCCTAAGGAGATATGATCGAAGACCTTGGGAAACAAATGCTCAGACTGCTGCAAGGATAATTTCAGGGCAGATTGTCGGTCAGGTGGAACACGACCATGCCACATGTGAGTGCTCTTTCACTGAGGAGGTCCTTGTCCTCATCAGTCTGGTAGGTCGAAGTTAAAATCTTGAACTGAGGCCACAGATTGGAGTTTGTGAACCTCTGCTGCATTCACTCTGAACTTTTCTGTTACAACCAAGGCAGGAGTCCAAGAATTCATGTGCAGTTATGGCAATAAGTAAAAGGTGATTAGTAACTACAACAGTAACAGAAATCTCACACTGAGATGTCTGGTGGATTGTGGTACTGCTGTGCTCTGGCGTGTAGAAATGATGTGCCGAGTGTTTTACAACTTAAGAGTAAAACAGTGTTTTATTTAAGCTGTGAGGTATTACTGATGCAGGACCTGTCTGAAAAAAGAGAAGAAAAAGTCAAAGTCAAACCCAAAGCTGCAAACTGTATTTCATCAGCTGACACAATCAGTAACATTTTCTTTGAGGAATACTTATATTGTACCTTCATAACACACTCATAAGCAAGGAATACATATTTTATAAAGCAATATTAGAGGATTTATGGACTTACATCGAAACTCTTGAAATGGCATAAAATGGTTTTTTTTCAAAAAGGAAAAAAAGGATAAAAGAAAATAAAGAAGCCTCAGTCATCTTTATGGGTATACTAACAGCACATTCGTGAAGCTTTGAGACATCTATGAAGTATCTACCTCTCATCTGTCCTTTTAGGAGGTAGATTTAGTGTATCTGCTTCTTGTAGGAAATTGAACGTGCTTCTGCTTGTCTGTGTGATTTAACTACTATGAAGAATCATTCCAATACAACTTTTCTTATTTATGAGGCACATATACCAACCAATTGAATAAATGCAATGCCCTCCATGAAACAAGTAAGTTCCGGTTATCACTGACATCATATCAGGTATAAACATTCCTCCACCAACTTCTTTTTTATTCTACGTGAAGTTAGCTAAACAAAACAAAACAAACAGCTTGTTACATCATGTTACAGAGAAACTACAAAGCCGACTGTCATGAAATTAACCAACACCTGACCAATCACAGTCAAGGTATATTTTTTTTAACTGAAGTGCACAATAAACAACTGCCATGGCACAAACTGTAATGTTAAACATGCTGTCCGTGATTGCTGCTTGAATTTGAACTATTTGCATCTTACATTTCACAATAAATGAATGATTTCATAAAGTATGAATTTGTTTCATGGCTGCATGTAAATTAATTGAGCCAGTGGAACAAAATTGGAAAATTTTTCTAGTGCAGCTAGAAGTTCACTTCTAAAAAAATGTTGGATTTGTTCGAGCAATTTCTTCTGAGTGTTGCTACGATAGTCTTTACGCTTTAGAATGTAATGCCTCACTCTGCATGTATACACTAGGGATGTAACCGAATACAAGTACATTATTCGTATTGAATAGATATGGATACAAATACAGACATGAATAGGAGGTGCACTGTTTCTTTCAGTGTTTCCTACCTTGCCAGATAGGAATTGCCTGACTTTTCTTTTTCAGGAATCCTGAGGGTCATGGGATTCCTGCAGGATGGGAGTCAATTTCACTATTCATCACATGAATGGGAGAGAACTGGAAAAATGTCAAAGGTAACGGGCAGGACAGGAATCATAATAACATTAGGCCAGATTTTATTTATAAACATGCAGTTCTTATAAAAATTAAAGCTATTTTCTTCATTTTGAACACAGGAATGGGATGGGACGGGAGTCATTCTACCAGGATTAGGACAGGACGGGAATTTTTTTCATTCTGTCATGGGAGTGGGACGGGAGAGGAGTGACCCCCATGTCACCCTCTAATAGGTTTACAGATCATCCGGTTGAGACTAGAAGTGTGAATCAGGACCGAGATTCCAGGGAATGCAAGAAAAAAGTAGCTCAGGTGACTTTATGTAGGCATGAGTGAGTGCTGTGATATAAATCTCACAAGACGAACAAAGAACAATACTGCACAATACATGATGTGCTGACAGTGCTGGCATTTCACACTGTTTTTTGTAATAGGGTTCATATAAAAAAATAAATAAATAAATTAGGCTACACCTATACTGAAAAAGTTAAGATTTAACAGAAACTATTACATGTCGGTTACATAAAAATATTGTTTCTCATCAAAAGGTGATTTGATCACTTATGGTACATTTAATATAAAGATGCTTCTAATGACCTCTTATTGCTTCTAATAACATGAGATCCATTTACATTATGAAATGCTGCTGTCTCATGATGCCGGTGACCTGGGATCGATTTTCAGCTTGGGTGAGCATGCAGGCTTCGATTTTAATCAAGATCAAATCATGTTGGAAAAACAAATTGTATTAATATAGCGCAATTCAATCAGGTGGAACTGATTGAATTAAGTAAATTGAATAATGTTTTTTTTTTTAGAGTACCCAAAATCCAAATACAGTCATTGATACATATATTTGGAGCACTGAACAGATACAGATTTATATACTGCTTGACACAGACAGACAGACATACACTTACTGTGTAAAAGGCCTCCGTGCACTCATACATGCCACTCACGCTGCTGAAAGGCAAAAAACTAGACAAAGCTTTTCAGTCACATAAAACCATAGAGCAAAAATACCGATCAGCGGAAAAGATGATGTCAGACATGGGGTGTGTTTTGATTGATTGATTAAAAAGGTTGCCACAAAAAAAAACACACACACACAAAAGTGACTCCCATAAAGCAAGAAAAATGGCACTCTGCTGGACGGTTTTGTCTCTGCATGCAACTCGTCTTTCTTGTGGTGAGTCCCATTAAAATATTTTCAATCCTCTCGTCGGCTTCGGTTTTAACTTGAGCAGATGTTTGTCATGTCATGTTAAATCAGTGACTTCTCTTTGCTCAACTTGTATTTTATTAAGCAATAACAATAAATTTCCATTGTTGTAAACTTCAATTAACATACAGAAGAATGTCTAGAAATAAAGTTGGTTTATTTTTGAAAGTTCTCTTTAAGTCACAAAGGGTTATTAAGAGCATCAGGAAGGAATTTCTTCTGAAATTTCTTGGCTGTTTGCTGAAGGTATGCTAGTATGAGCAGGGTAGACTATGCTAGTCAAATAGGGCCCACTGGCCAAATCCAGCCTGCATAACAAGATTATTTGCCCATCATTGAAAAAGGTAACTTCTTTTCCAATCTATGCTTCACAATTCTGGATGTGAAATTACATTCATTTAAATGGAAATCATCGCATAAAGCACATACCAATGAACGGCACTGACAAAGCCTGTTGAAATTGCCTGTAAGTAACAAATTCTGACCCCTGGTTTTGACATTTTCACATCACTTATTAAAAAGCAGCAAAGTTGTTGAACTGTGGTTTATTTGACTGGAAGGCAAATATTACTTCCCAAAGGATGCAGCTTTCATAAATTGTCCTATGTAAAAAAAAAAATGCCTCTGGCTCCTGCCCTGAGGGGAATCATTTGTATCATCGTTATTATTGGAGTGATGTAGTATGTTTTCCCTGAAATGTATGTATTACATAAAATGGTCCCAGGGAATTGTGACAGGTAGATTCTTTTATCATTTCCTTTTTAGGCAGAGTTAATTAAACATATATGGAGGTTGTTATTACTTTTGTAGCTCTAAACAATCGCCTATAGATGTGGTAGCTTGGCTCTACCTTGACACCAGGGGAAAAAAGAGAAGGAAAAAAAAGGAAAACCATTTAACATTTTAGTTTTGGTTATTTACAACTAATCTTAAACTGTAGACTCTCATATTCAATTACAGAAAACTTATATATACTCCATGTGAATGAGCAAAGTATTCACACATGAAATATACACATTGGTTGCATTTATTTTATGTGAATTTCTCGTATGATTAAATTATTTGACATTAACCAGCAGTCAGTGATCAATTTCATGAATATATGAATAAAAAAATGAGTTGAGTTCGTTCTGGTTTGTCATGCATCATTAAAATGCAGGAAGAGTTTAGAACATACTCGATAAAAAAAGAAGATACTTCTATTCTAACACAAATGTGAACTTAGGAAGAACAGATTCTACGTTATTAAGTTTCCTTATATAATAAACTGACAACTCAAGTATATTACTACAACTTGTAGTAATATACACTCATTTGCATATTTATTCAGTTTGGTAAATATAGGGACCTAGTAAACTGGAAATTAACAAATAGAAAAGCTCTAAACTAAACTCATATAGATATTGCTGTCCTGGTAAATTCTTCTTAGAAACAAAAGATACATTTGTAAGACCTACATTTGACATAGCTCTTGTCTCATTTCAACCTGTCAGAAACATTGACATATGACTTACTTCAGAAACTGGACACTGCGGAATGATTAAACATGTTCCATGTTTCCATGGGATTCTATTGTAGTACAATGACGGCTCATGGAAAGATAGAAAGAAGAGTAGGATAGCGCAATAAACAAGTTCAGGGTGTGTCTGACAGTTTGTATACGACTGCGATGCAGTGAGCTGAGTGTTTTTATTCTATACTTTCATTGGAATTCAGGGATTACTTAAAACGTTGTTCGGCTTATAACTGTCCTAGTAATAAAGGAATAAAACACAAGGCATGCTGTTATAGGAAAATAATCAACAATGAGTTGGTATGATTGGTCTCCTTGTGTTACTACCCCAAAGTGGATTATTTCCTAATAGCACCACGTAACTGATTGTTTCATTCCTCTTACAGAACAGCTCTTTACCAATGATTCCTTTTTTACAATCCATATTATCAATTTATAGTTACATTTGATGTTGTGAAATGTCTATGAAGCAAGTTAATTCCTGTTATTGTCACCTCTGCGCCAGAATCCTCTCTGAGCTCCACTTTCCAGAACATATTGTAACTTACTTACTGCTGACTCCTTTCACAGTTATCCAGTAAATGTCACGCCATATCGATGATTAGACATTTTTTGTTTGTTACACAACAGCATGTTTTTAATCCATTCAATGTTCAATGGATCACGTAGAGTATCCACTGCACAAGTCCCTGTGTACGTTATTACTATGGAAATGGTAATGCATTACAATGAGAAAATTAATATAAATCTGTGATTCGCCTCACAGAAAGAATTACAGTCTGAGCACCTGTTATACTAGAAAGTTAAACACCTCCTGATCAATCAAATTTGAGAATTTAAAAACGCTGTGGTAAAAACTAATTAGCTTTAAGCACCGTTCTATTCAATACACAGAACCCAAATAAACATAGCAGTGCCAGTACCACTACACAAATCTTTCTTTGTGTATTATATATCCCTGATGATCAGTTAAGTCCATTTGAACACTGACTTCCCACTTAATTGTACTGCAGAAGATGAAACCCACACAACAATTACTGGATGTGTAGAGGAAAGAGTATCGGGGGAACAGATCCCATTGCTGCTCAGGTTTGTTGAAGCTGATGATAGATGGGCTGTGGTGAACTGTTCTGTTCCAACTCTATCACTGTGTGCGTTATCCTGATGGATGAGTAAGCATTTCAATCTGAAAAGCTCTACAGCCGTTGAAACCTTTTCCTGGCATCATCCGGACCACATTATAGAATAGACCTACCTTCAGGAACAGACATGAGCTGGACTACTAAAAGCAAAAAACATCACCCAGAGCTGTTGGACAAACTACCAAGTCATTTAAATTTATATAAGCCCATGTCGTTGCCATTGCGAAATAGAAACCCAGCCCTAATTATTAATATAACCGCAGCGCCAACGCCAGCAGCAGCTCATGGCTATTGATTTCAGTTGGGAAGGACAACAATAATGACAGCCTCAAACTAATTTAAATCTATATTCTGTAGGCTACTAGCTAGCCAATTCTTAGCATAACCCTTTAAGAGTCGACAAAATAAAGTTATCCGGCATAGAGTCAATCAGCTTGAAAGGTTTTTATATGTACCTTTTTTCCAACTGTGTTGAAAAAAATATCTAAAAAAAAACACCTAAAAACCTGATATTAGCATTGGAAAAGGAGACATTTTCTTCTTAGCCTTTTTTAGTGTCTGAAATACTTGTTATAGGACATTGCACATAATCCCCCGTTTCCCTCTGCCAATGTTTGCGATACATCTTAGAAGACTAATGGTTCCGTGCATCATGTGATTCACTTCCTGTATGCTCTTGTGATGCACCACTGTATGCGCTTACCATTTGTTTTTTAATTAGATTTAATTTCACTTATTTGCTATAAAACACGATATTGGTGGCCATTGAGTATTTTTAAACTAGCCCAATCTGGCAACCCAGTTATAACCGACTATCAAGTTATATTTAAGTTATATATATAGTTATAATCTAAGTGGAGTATTACACGCATTACCCCGTGATCTAGAATGGCAAGCGAATTAACAGATCTCTGACTTATCCCAATACTTTTTAAGTCAGTTAGACAGACCTTATGTTATTATTGTGGCTATACACTGCTTAATTTAAATAGTGTCGTTTTATACTCATAGTCGCTTTGCAATTTTGAAACATATAAGACAAAAAGTAACTTTTTTAACCTCATTTCCTCCCAGTTTGGTCATTTTCCAGTCCCCAACTATTATCCGTAATAGAGAAGGCTAACACATTCGTACTCTCAGACATGTGAAGCCAGCCATCACCTCTGTCCAAACTGCTGCTCATGCTACATGACAGTGCAGCTGAACACTCTCAAGGAAGAACTGTCTACCCTCTTCCGCACTCATGGGCTCACAGGCACCCATGATTGGTTAGTCATTTTGATTGACAGGGACCCAAGAGTGTAATGCCATCTGGAAAGCAGTGGCAGTTATGCTTTAATGGACTCCCAGCTACAGACAGCTGCGAAATTATCAGGATTTGATCTCCTTATAAGTACTATTACTGTTACCATTACTTCTGCACCACTCGGGAGCCTTGCTATTAGTATGACATCCAAATTAGTTTTGAAACAAGTACATAAACATGCACAAATTAGAATGCAGAAGCCATTTTTTCTGGTGGTACAAAACAAGTGAAACATGTTTGCAAGAATTCTGAAGCCAGTGTGTCAAAACAATAAAAACGGATTTATAGCTCGGTCCGCATAAAGTGCTGTTGTGTTAACTATGTGAAGAAAAAGAGAAGATGGTGGTGAAAAATGCTGGTTATTAAAAAAAGTCTGTATCTTTGTATGTGTTTGTAGTGTCTTGTTTGACAGGGTTTTTGCCAGCCAGTAGGTACATTAGTATGTGCGTCCATTTCAGATTACAGAAAATCATGCATTTATTGTCAAATTTTCATGCATTTATTGTAAAATGGGGGTTCATGTAGGGTACTGTTGTGTGTGTGTGTGTGTGTGTGTGTGTGTGAGAGAGAGAGAGAGAGAGACATACACGCACGTGCACACCCATACACTGAGAAAGGAAAGTGAGAGGACAAAACAGAAATTATATTACCTCTCAGACATAGTGAGCAGCACCTCTATTATTTCTCAACTGAATGTGATTGATGGCCATCTAAAGTAAAGAAACAAAACCAGTTTCATGACAACATGCTTGGGAGAAAAAGACAATTGCTGGGAGATTTAGCACCCTACATTTAAGCTCTAATTATTTCCATTCAATTAGGTTTGTGTGTCTTGTATATTGTAAGTATCCGCCCCAACACCTACATCAGAAATATCAGCGTGGCAGCTGTGTACTTTAGCATTTTCCATATTCCTGAAAAGGACCTTTAGTCCATGACGGCCACTTTTTCACCCCACAGAGTCACTGAAGCTATGTTTTCAGATGCAAATGATACCCACGTTAGGGGTATTGTGGAACGTAATGTAGGTGCTTTTTTTTTTTTTAAATAGGAAATGGCTCTCTGTTGAGTCTTTTGTCCTCTACGTCTCAAATCAATGAAATTCATCACCGCTGAATAATGTTCAGAAACCGAATGCATGATTCATTGCGCTGTTATGTTCTCACACTCACAGAATAGACATCGTGATTCTCTTTCACAGGTGTCCTGATTATACCCTACATATTTTTTTTCCATGATAAAAGCTACCATATGAAGTGGGAATTAACACCACTGACCTTTAACTGATGTTTTTAAGCTTCCCAACTGCACAACAGCCCTCGTTCCTCTGAAGCATGACAGAATAATAATCATCCCTGTGTTTCAGAGTATGTTCAGTCGTGTTACTGAGTAAGTTGCAAACTCGAACCTTACCAGCACCCAAGTAAGGACAGCTAATAATGTGCAGGATTATTCCATTTTAATGGTGATCAAAATGTGTTAAAAATAGAAGAATCTAATTTGCACACAAACGCTTGCCTTTGTGCTTTTTGTATAGGAAGATTCAACAGAGTGAGTAAGAGGAGACTAGACTAATTGAATTAAGTTCAATTAAGTTCATTTAAATTAAATTAATCAGGTTTTTACCACTGACATAATGTGGCAGGGGAAAGACTGCGCTGCTTTCAAAGTGAGTGATAAGAGGATGGATGAAGTACGGATGAATAGTGTGAAATTAACGTCATGAGGACTTCAATGAAGTGGACAAATTTCAGCTTTTTCGAGCGGAAAGAAATACCTTACGCCGTACAGAGCTTTCATATGAACAGCTGTTCTGCAGTTTTAATGCCATGACAGAAAATGTACATATCATTCACTCCCATATCTGAAATAGATGGTGAAATACTGAGCGGTTCTCCAAACACCTAGCGTTGTCACCGATGCTCTTATCGTGTAATGACTAATTAGTAGAGATGGAAGATTTGATCGTCTTTCTCTGATCAAATATCCTTTCCAAGATTAATCTGGCTGTTCTTACTCGTTATAACTAATGATGTTGGGCAGCATCCTGATTTCGAATGCAAGTGCTAACTTCTGTACTGTCACACTTTTCCTTTAACAGCTGCAAATTCTGGGCTGGTTTTCTCACTTGATTTATAGTGCTACATAAACAGAGGAAGGCATTTTTCATTTATCTACCAGTGGGCTGTTTTGAGGTGGTGCTCAGTAAGTTCAGGAGAGATTAAAGAAAAATATCTACCTGGGAAATAGTGGTAACAGGGAGATGTAGGTGGTAGACTCTTTCTCTTGTGACATTTTAGCCTGCTTGATGCCCTTCGGCCACATGACGCAAAACAAAAAACCTCTACCTTGTTAACAGTCGTACCATCCCTTCTTGTTAGAAAGCCACTGAGTTGCTTCCAATTACTCCGAACATATGGTTCTAATTTGACCAGTGGATGATTTTTCTTTTCTTTTTTCAGTGAATATGCTAACAGGACCAGGAAATACAGTCGCAGCAAGTTAATTTGAAATTCTGTTAGGTTAGCACTAGGGAAAAAAAACATCAAATCTGATCCCAAATCGTATCTCACCTTGTCATTCTATAATAAAGAACTCTTTTGTAATGTTAAGATGTTTAGGACATGATACTTACACCGCTTCGTATTAACTAAGCACTGATTTCCATACAGTGTAATTCACGTACAAAATGTTCTAAGTTAACTACCCGCACTGCATTTATTCACCTGTATTTACTTTGTGTAATTACTGAGATAATTACATACTGTATGTTTAACAAGGAAATAGTAATAGCTGTTCTGCATATTGTGCAATTAATGAAATACGGAGAAGACTGGTAACTACATTTGATAGTATTATTCTCACATTTGGGGATCATATCCACACCTACAGGCACATTATCAACCCTATCTATCATCATTAATTAAATATAATCCTTTATACCGCAGCGCTTTTGAAGTCTCTAATCTGATTGGTCAGAATGTGTGCATTATTTTTGTACTGAAGAGCTCAGACAATAGTTTCGATGGTAACATGAGCAATAGGTTCATATTTATGTGCACACTCCAATATGGTATCGTTTCTATAGTAACGGCTCAAACAGGGACTGTATAATGATTAATGCAGAAAGATTTTTTTGTTAGTAGACATTTATTTAACATTTAGAGAAGGAGTGTTCGGTGTCAGCGCTGTGTAGATAGTCATAGTGCTTTGAAAAGTTTCGCAGCATGGGAAACTCTTCAGGGCAGAGGAGTTTTTTGGGAAAATGACAAGCTGTGTTTTTTTTTCTTTGAGACAGAGAGAGCAAGGAAGAGAGAAGCTTGGCTTACTAACAAGTTTGAGAACCCATACTTTAAAAAATGGAGAATCATATTTACTATTTAGCAAGGAAAAAGCAAGGGGGCATAAATAAAAACGTGAATGAACAAAGTAGATTCTAATACGCGCTTGGGAAGGGAGGGGAGAGGGAGGGGCATTCAGTTGGTTGAATGTTATATAGTATACCTTAAAACCTTAACTTTAAAAGGTTAAAATGTACAATGTGACGTTCATGAATAAATTAAACATGGTGATTGTTGGCAAATCATTGTGTACGTGAAAAAGCAAGCAAACAAACAAAAAAACACTCCAAACTATAGGGATGTATGAAAATAAGCTTAATTATCACACCACCAATCAGCCTGTCATGTGCTATTCCTTACATACACTACCGGTCAAAAGTTTGGACACACCTTCTAATTCAATTATTTCTTTATTTTTATGACTTTAAAAGA
>JAQQZR010000005.1:1675980-1688802 GCA_030068235.1 Notoglanidium macrostoma
CTGCCCAGGGTGTACCCCGCCTCTCGCCCGAAGATGCTGGGATTGGCTCCAGCTTCCCCGCGACCCAGACGGATAACGCGGTATAGATAATGGATGGATGGATGGATATAGGATATGTATGAACATTATAGATCACATAGGATGATTGCTAGATGTATGAGGAAATCATGGTAAGTAACTGTGCACAAGTGCATCTTTTGCTAAAAAGATTCACTTGAAATGTTAAAAACAACCCTTCTAAAACAAAAAATAAAAATAATGAAGTGAGTAAGTAGTGCACAGTTTGTTTAATAAATTCTTCATTGTGTTATTTCTATGAATGCAGAAATAGCAGTGGAACCACAGGCCATTAACCTATAAATGGAGTTCAAGTATAAGTTCCATCGTGTATGAATCATATGATAATGATACCTATAGAAATAATACATTTTATGCAGCAGGTCGAAAATTCAATTCCATTCAGCTGGTTTAGCATGTAATTGTGCTACCCCCTGTATCCTACATTAAAAGGGATAGAATGAGGGTTTAAAATCACTGGTGCTGTCTAGAGAAGAAAAAAGGGAAAAGAAAAGGAAATACACAACAAGCATAAAAAAATGTTTACACGGTTGCTCACAGAGCGGCTGAATTCTTCAAGCTAATTGATCAGAGGCTGTTTATGAATTTACTGTTACATCTTTTATATTTTTATATATCTGAGATTATTCTAATACATTATTGTTCCCATAGTAATAAATGACACAGGAAGTTGTATGGCAGTTTAAAACAAATTGAGCATAATAGTTGATGGTGACGTTTTTTTGTAATGATACTTTATTTTTATTTATTATTTTTGGCTAAGGAAAGGCTGGTGAAGAAATGCCTGTTAAGTGATAAGATCTACCTTGCTAACATCCAACATACTGTAACTATAAATGGATAAAAGGGATGCTGTGTTTAATAAATAAAAATGGTAATTGTTGGCAAAATGCTGTGGTTTAAGCATACCATATAAGCATACTATGGTATAAAGTCCACTACATGTTGGGGCACATCACAGCACCTAGTATTGTTTTTCAAATTCTTATTGCACATGTTTAAAGTAAAGCCTGTCTTACATAAAATTACATAATTCACCATTGTAAGTGTTAGTGATTTGAAATTGCACTGATGTCACCGTAGTATCTAAAAACTTCTTCCTTGGCACTTGCAGCCTCCCTTTCCATTTTTCATTAAACTTTTTTTTGAACGCTTGGACAACCTGTGACACCTCATCTTGATTCACTAATCCCTCTCATTTCAGCCAGACTTCAGCTTGAGTCACAGTGTGTCAGTCTCCACGGGATGCAGCCAAATCTAGCTTGCTCTCTACAGAACAAGATGCTGTCATGAATATGCATATACGCTGAGTCATCTAAATGCCTCTTAGAATATTGATGTCCTTTTCATCTTCGATATGCGTATGCTCGCTAATGTCATGTGCGCAATTTGAAATGATTCATATTCCTTCTGCGTTGTGAAAAGCAGCCACAGACCTTTTGTAAACAGCCATGATAACCGGTCTGCTTGTGAACCTGTGGGTCAATCCTCAAGATTTTGCTCAGGCTGTTTTAGTCGCTTTAATTGATTCTGAAGGCGTTTCTATTTTAGGATGTTTTCTATCGATGCCCTTTGCGTTCTTGATCTCCTTTTGAACTGTGGCACTTACTTAATCTGTTTGATCAATACAAGAGAGTGACCTGTGTTTTCATTCAAGGGACAAGCAAGTCTAAAATCACCATCTCTCTTTGTGTGTGTGTGTGTGTGTGTGTGTGTGTGTGTGTGTGTGTGTGTGTGTGTGTGTGTGTGTGTGAAAATAATATGTGCATTTATCTACCTGAGACTTAAATGTCGGTCAGTAATTAGTCATTTTTTTTATCAATTAGTACTACATAAACTTGATACTAACCTTTGTGACTTAATACTAAAATTTGTGACTTAATACTAACCTGTGTGACTTGATACTAACCTTTGTGACTTAATACTAAAATTTGTGACTTAATACTAACCTGTGTGACTTGATATGACGGGTCACATGTGGCATAGATCTGGTCTTCTGAAATATAGATTTATTAAATTTTATCCACATGTGGAAAATATTGCCAATGGGTTCTGAGCTTGTTTAACCATTTTTCCACTTGAGTGTTATTCATATTTTTTTACAGTCCTTAAACCCCTTAAATGTGAGTATTGGTATTGGATGGCTTTTTGGTCATCAGGAGAGCAGCAACCACAAACTGGATTTGGTGCATTATATTTATTTATGAATGGTTAACTCCAGAGTTTGGGCCGTAGATCCTTTAGGGCAAAAGCAATTTTGCTGCGATTTTGACTGAAGTAGTTTACTGGAAGATTGAGAGGATTGTACTGGCTCATGGTTAGTGCTATTTCACCTCTGCCACAGCAGCTGTGTGGATAAAGCTGTCACTACAGAGCAAATCTAAAGCTTCCCTTTCGACTTAATGAGAAAATATGGTAGCATGGTATAACACTAATACTCTGAGTTCCCCTTAGCATTAATTAGCCAGCAAGCCTGTTTGGCACTTTTATCTCCTAGATTGCTATCACTGTGAGCACCTGGTGAGATATTGAGGTGGAGTTCAGATTGATGACCCAGAGAAGAATGGTGAAACTGGGAGAATAGGATATAAATGTGAAGCTTAACGCAGGAGAAAGCAGTGCGGCGGTAAAGCTATCTGACTCACTCACTATAAGGACATTGCTATGAATGAAAGGAAAACTATCTCAGTAGAGTGTTGGGAAAACATGGCTGTCCCAGGATGCCTTTTTTTATCTTGCTGGAGGGCTATGTTGATTGTCTGATATGTTTCAGTTTGAGATCTGTGACTTTTCCCCCACCATCTGCCCTTTAACTCGCTGGTGTCTAAATCATTGCAGCTCTCAAGGCACTACAATACAGAATGAAGAATGCAATACCAATATTAAAACTTAAACTCCCCATGCATCCATTATATAAGAGACAGATTCCTGTCTCAGGATTCTCAGATAGTATAATCTTTCATACTCGAGGCTTCTACTTGATTGAGCATGTCATGCAGTATTTTTGCTGTTTTCAGGATTAGGCTTTTCTGTCCTGGGACCGACATCTTTTCTTAAATCTGTTGAAGCAACCAGAAGACATATCTTTGAATATTATTTAGCTATTCTACCAGTTCTTCCAGCTTCTCACATTCCCTTTCTTGGCTGTAGACATCATTTGAGATTACCCAAGAAAGGAAGAAGGAAGTAGAATAACTTGTCTTGTATAGTAGGGTTGTGACTGAATACAAATACAAAATGGAGGCACATTATCCTTTTTTGTATTTTTTGCTCAAATGTGCTAAGGTGGACTAATAGAAAGCAAACAAGAAAAAGAAAGATGATGTGCAAGAACATGCACTGCATGGTGCACTTGCAGCATTTGCTCATTCACCCTTAGTGACTGTCTGGTCAGGGTCATAGTGGTTATGGTTCAATAAACTAGATTATTTATATTTTGGAAAATTGAGCCAACTAAATTTGTTAGAAAATACTGCAGGCAGGTACAAACAAAAAATAAAGTGTGCACATTGTTTAGGTGAGGCTAGTGAGGAGGTCAGGTGATGTCGCTGAGGTTGTCATAGCCAGAATTGTCAAAACATGTTGTCATCCATATTGTCCAATGTAGGTCATGGCCACTATGGGTTGAAATCAAAATACAGATGTGGGTATTTGGAGCACTAAACAGATACAGATAGTGGTGTTGTGTTACACCCATATTGTATGCAGAGCAATATATTAATACCTGTATTGTTCTGTACTAGTGCTGGGAGGTATACCGGTTCTCCCGGAACATCACGTCAGACTTCTGGACTGGAACGCGAATTTTGGATACTGGCATATCGTTATTACATTATAACAATGTCTTAATTGGATCCATAATGTTAAAATTATGGAGTGGGATCACTATCTTTTATATGAGATCGCAGTTACTAGGTGAAACCAAGCAAGAACAGTGACGACAAGAGCGCAGAAAATACACTGCATCTTTGAAACGCAGCATACAGGAGATAAGTGCGCTCACTTCTTGCAGCCCTCGAGCACACTTATCTCTGGTGTGTGGCGTTTCAAAGATTCACTGTATTTTCTGTGCTCTCGTCATCGCTGTTGTTGCTCGGTTCCCTTGATTCCTGCGTATTTGTAGTGTCTGTTTAGCTCGGTTTAACATCATATTTGCGCTCTCATATAAAAGACTCATATCTTGCTCCACATCATGCAAAGCGAGAGCGCTTTTCTTCATTTCAGAACGTTGCATCGTGATGACGTAAGCACCCCAGGAGTGGATCGTTTAGTGCAGTGTGGGTATGTCTACAAAATTACACTGCCTAATGCCATATTGGGTAGTGGGTGCAGCTCGCCCTATTGAGCCAGGTGGGGGAAAAATTTTGGATGTTGCAGTTTGCAGAAATAAAAAATATTGTTTACATTATGCAACTATTTCGTGCTTAATGAACCTTCGTATCTTGTGCCATTTCATCTAATGAAATCCTTCATTTTATATATATATATATGATAAAATGATTATTCTATTTACCTCTGGCTGTAGAATAAGGCACAAACCTATATATACCCAAAAATTAATAAATAAAGAAATACTGTGAAACCATGATACACCGTGTTCATATCACCATGTACTGACCTATACATAGTACATATTGTGCACTGCTTCTTCACTAAAGAATTTTATCTATAACAAAAATTAAAGTCATTTCCATTGCTACCAACAGAAAATAGAAAGGCAACTATACTACACTACAGCTATTCTGCAAACTGGAACAGCAAACTGGTATGGAATACAAATTCTCATAATTCAGCGGCTGGTTTAGCAGTGCTCATGTACACTAGTGCACGCAAGTGCTATAGCCCTCCAGAGATATTCTTTTAATGTTCCGGCCCATAGAACAAATCCTTGCAACCTCACCTCCCTGTTGTATTTCACCTAGAGGTTGCCAAAGGGAGCTCAGCAACTTTTTGGAGTCAAATGAAAAACCATCCTTGGGAATTTGGGGTAAATTCTTCAAATGTAGAACATGTCACGTTCATGAACAGGACATCTTAAGTGAAGATGTCTTCTAGGTCCAGTGGGATGTAAATTGGATAACTGACAAATCAGAGGGCTAATAACAAAGTCGAAACAGGAAAACTGACACTTTCTGTCCCACTATATAAGTCTGTGCAGGTCACTTCTATCTTTGATCTGACAATTGGATTTTCATCATTTTTGACTGGCTGATCTTGTTTCAGTCTCACTTAACCTCTACAAGACAAGGGCGCTTCAGCAAAGCTTGTGGACACTAAGCACAATCTCTGATGGAACCTGTTCACACACTTTCCTTGTAATCTCTAGACAAGCCTGCTTAGCTGACACCAAAGCAGGATTAAGTTATAGACTGATCAGACATGCATGCCTGAAGTGGCGCAGCTTAGTATGTTGGAACATCAATCTGAAATTAGCATTCAATTTAGGCTATAGCTAATCACACAGGCCTCTGAACACTTACAAATTGCTCTCTTTGATGGGTGCAGGATTTAAAAGCTGCTGTGAAATGGCGAAAATGATGAACCATATAGCTGTGGCAGTGGAGGGCAAATGTGGCAGTTGGTGAGCCTTATACTGGGGGACGGTGGTAGCTCAGTGGTTAAGGCATTGGCCTACTTGGCCAAATAGAGTTGTTAATAAACAAAGTTCTTGTTAAATAAATTCACAGATGAGCGAACAAGTAAATATTATGGAGGGCATTCAGGTATGGCCTCCTGGGTAAACTGATTTGACTTTTTCACATGTCTCTTGTTCAGTTATTTTATAGTTCTCTCTAAAATTGATTAAGTTCTCCGTTTTCTTTCCATCTGAAAATAATACTTCAGCATGAAAAAAAAATATGAAGAGATTTTAGGAAATGTAATTAAATTGAGTAAAAATGAAAACTGAAATATCACATTTGCACTAGCATTTGGAGCCTTTACTCTGTACTTTAAAGCACTTTGAGCAATGATTACAGATCTAATACTTCTTGGGTATACAGGTTTGGTGCATTTGGGAATGCTCTCACACAACCACTCAAGCTCTGTCAGGTTTCTGCTGACACATGCTATTTTCAGGTCTCTCCAGAGATTCATTTAGGTTAAGGCCCCAGCTCTGACTGGGTCACTCAAGGACATCCACAGACTTTTCCTGAAGGCATTCCTGCATTGCACAGGCTGTGCGATTCGGGTAATTGCTGTGTTTGAAGGTGAACATTTGCAGGAGTTTGATTGCGGTTTCATCACTCCGTAGAATCATGTTTCTAATGGGCTGAGAGTGTCGTAGGTGCCATTTGGCAAACTCCAAGCCATCCGTTATGCAATTCTCCACATGCCTTTGTCTGACTCTATTATAAAGGCCTAATTGGTGGAGTGCTGTGGAAATGGTTGTCCTTCTGGAAGGATCTCTCATCAACACACCTTATGTCTGGTGTTCCATCCGTCCCGGTGTACTCAGGGATGTTGGGCCAGGTCTAGGAAGAATCTCTATGGTTCTGAACTTCTTGTACATAAAAATGATTAAAGACAGTGTGTTGCAGAAAAGCCGATATAAAGCCGATGTTGCTAAATTTATGTTTCGCCAGTTGGTGTATTGTCACATTGTGTACATTTGTCAGGCAAATGAACTCCTACTGCTAGTTGTCTCACTTCCTCATATACCATATTTCTTCTCCAGGAATAGATTAATCAGTCCTATGCCCCTGAACATGGGCCTACTCTCCACCCAGTCACTCATTATCCAACGCATGGAACCCTGACTGCCCCACCCCACAACCCAAAACCATACTTTACTATGTTACTTATTCATGACAAGAATTTGAGTAGCCCTGGTGCTATGCAGAAGAAGTCTTACCTTAGGTGACTTTCCCCACCCCCTTGCTTTTCTCCTTGCAAACTCATCCACCAAATTGCTCTCTTTAATAAGCTCTGACTCATTGGCCACCTGTGACAGCATGTCGAGTATTCTTTAGTCCCATTTTTATTTGGACTTTGTTTTTAATTCGACCCATTGGGCTTTTCTTTTCATTGGCACACGCAGTGCTTTCTCATCTCATTATCTAGCTCCAGTCAAAAACAGTTAGGACTTAACTGACTGCTTATTACTGGTTACATATTCAGACCCACACACCAAATTCTGTGACTTTACATTCATTGGCTAATGTTTTATTTATTGTGGAGTGTGTGACAGATAATGGTCTAATTATTACACTGAAAATCTGTTCTTGTTGAGCACCTTTGGACACATAAACAATAGGCAATGGTATATGATAATGGTATTCTTATCATTACATGTTCTGTATTTTATCAGAGCGCCGCTTTTGTCGTACTCAGGTTTATATGTTTTTTTTTTCTGTCATGTTCACAAAGATGGTCTTCCTACTTCTGATTATTCTTATAAATATCCTGCACTTATTTCTGGTTAATTGAAGGAAAGTCATTGTTGCTGCATTGTCAAATTTAATAGCTATGTGATTGAATTGCATTCTGTCTGATTTGTATATAGCTTTGAAGAAAAGCACCAGTATATAAAAGTATTACACTTCCTTGTTTCTCAAGGAGCATGCAACTACACTGAAAGATCTTTTTCAGGTTTTCACCTTCTGCCTGCACACTTTGTCCAAACTCGCCTTCAAATAATTTCAGAGCTAAAAACTCAGATAGCCATAATGGCATGCCAGGAAATCAATCTATGTGATAATTACAATTCATCAAGATGACGTTGGCAATCAGAGCATCACCAGCTGCACCTGCTCACTGCATATCCGCAGCATGGCGTAGAGATGTAATTCCTGGAGGTTCACAGAGAGGCTTCTTCTCTCTCTCATCAAAAGTTGGGAGTGTTAGCCTCTTTTTGATTTCATATCAAGAATCAGTTTATTGTTTTCTCTCTTCAGCAAATGCTTTACATATCCACATTTGAAATTTCAGTCGAAGGGAGTTACAGGAGCTTACACAAAGGCATGTGTCAGGAGCTCATTTATTAAATGTGTCAAGATTGTTGCCATTCTCACTTTCTTTATCTGTAAGATGCACTGAGAATAAGGTGGAATTCTCCGGAGTGATTTAAGAAAGATTATAAAGATGCATCACAAATATGGTTAGAGTAATGAAATGAGGCATTCGTTTATTTATATATTTATACGCCGCACAAACAGAAGTTTGTTTTATTTCCAAAGGCACTGCAGGAGCAGGAGATGAACTATAAAGCTTGAAATTCTGTAATACTCTCTGTTCGGGTTCGAGTTCAGCAGGAGAGCATTAGACTGAGGAATAGCAGGGGTTTAGAAAATAAAGCGCTCAACGTTCCCATCAATATTCCTGCCGCTCTCATCCCCCATTCCGGAATGAGCTTATTCACTGCGCATTTTTCATTTTTCAAGCTTTAAATGGTTTACACAGAGTTGGAGGAAGTAAGTGTGTGTATGCGCGTTAGGAGGGTGCTAATAGATTTAAAACTATTGTGAGGTTGTCTTGAGAGAAAGTATACGTCTAAAATGTCAGCAAAACCTTACAAAAGCACAAAGCCTACTTGCACTTTCAATGATTGTGTATGTGTTGCCTGTGAGCGCACAGTAATCCAGGAGCTAGGCACTTCTCTGAACTGTGTTAATAGCTAACAGGATTAGTCTGAAGGTGTAAAATTTACTATTGGCATTTAGACTGAATATACTCTATGCTGGCAATTTATTATGTACAGCTATGCACCAGCATATTCATTCTTTCATTTACAGTAACTGCTTTATCTTAGCCATGGTTGCAGTAGATATGGGACCTACACACACACACACACACACACACTCATTCAGATCTAGGGCAATTTAGAGTCACCAGATCACCATGTTTTTGGGAGGTGGTAGGACCCACACTCAGAATGAAACTGGGGTCCTTCGACATATGACCACAACATACACTATTTGACAAGCATGTGTAAATATGTTGCCACAAGGTTGGAAGCACTCAAATGATCTAGAATGTCTTGTAAATTATAGTATTATGATTCCCTTTCACTGGAACTAACATACAAAAACCTGTTCCAGTATGACAATACCCCTGTGCACAAAGCGTTTTGTGTGTTTTCAGTGTGTTGCCTGCAATTTGTTATTTTACTTTAATTTTTAAGGCCCAACCTGCCGATATTCTGATGAAGCAGTAAAGATGAAAGATCGTTTTCAGCTAAAATCACATTCTTTATCCTTTATAATGAAAGCATTGTATATTACTTTGCTCACCGACAATTTTCACTCATAAAAGAATTCCTTTTTACATGGGATAATATAATAATTAAATCAAGGTAACAGATACCAAGCAGATACCAAGGTTTTTATCCTGTAAGCGCAGCCAGTTAGGAAATAAACAAGTTTAAATGAAGTTACTGCATTTCTTTTTATTGAGCGGGCAAAATGAATCTTAGACAAAACAGGTCAGTCTCAAAGTCATCCTTGTCTGCTCTTAAATATGTATCAAAGTTGAAATCTCTTCCGACTTGTAATCATAAAGCCTTGCTTGAAGTGTTTACTGATGGATGTGCTATCTAACTAACTTTAAAAAATCCATAGCAACATTTCCACCAATTATAGATTTACATGGAGCTCAACTGCAATGCGTTTACATCTCAGGTAATATTTCATTTATTCATGACCACCACATTGTCTTGCTTCCTCAGATATTGCATTTTTAGTTGTTCTTTCGCAAATGATGCAATTCACATTGTGGAACCTTTGGATTAAAAAGCCAATCTCACATTCTGCAGTTGCATCAACAAGTAATCAATCCCACTTTGTGTTTTGTTGGGGCTCTCAAACATTTTTGGACAAAGCCAATTTTAATGTCTTTTCTCTCCCTCTCTCTTTTCTTTTTTTTTCTTTTTTTTTTTTTTTACACATTTAATAATGCCTTTATGAGTAGCTGACTGCAAGAGAGTACCAATAATTGTTGCTGTAGGCACTCTGCATCTAATACCTCTCTACTGAACTGTCAATGTACGATGCAGAGAGGGGGTTCATGGGTAAGTGTGTGGCATGCAGAAGCTCAAGTAAAAATCCTAACAGCACATTATGTCTGTGTATGATGTTGAAGGATGTCTTGTTCCTGAAAGTATGTTTTGTTGAATTTAATGTACTACATATTCATAAAATGGATTTTATAAAATGTTTATGGTCTGCTTTATATTTGATGTTTGTTTTTAGGGTCTTTTTAAGGACTCTGAAACAATGATTTACTTATGTAGATATGTATGTGAGTGTAGAGTCAACAAAGAAAAAATAAATGCAGTGGTCAGTTCCAGATAAACAAAGTTGGTCATGGCTAGATGATGCGTTTATACCATTCCTTCATTCATCCTTAGTGACTGCCTGGTCAGCGTGATGGTGATTTAAATTTGGCTACTACATTGTTTATATTTTGGGAAATTGAACCATCTAAATTCATTCAAACAAAACAAACAGGATTGAAAAGATAGCTAGGGTTGAGGAGCTGTCAGAACCAGAATTTAGGCACCATTAGTACAGTTCTGCCATTTCTACCTTAGTCTACACTCACTTTAGGTATGAATTAGAATACTTGCATATAGAGTTTTGAAGTCTTAAACGTATACAGATGGTGGTATAGTATTATACCTCCTGCTATGTGTGAATGTAAATATTTTAATAGGAAATGATTTATAAGTGAAGCGGAATCCAGCGTAAACTAAATGGTATTTAAGGAGCTGATGGATACAATGTGTCTGAAAACTGCCCCAGACTTTATTTTCCATTGCTAAATAACAGCACTTATTTATTGCAAGGCTTAAATCATATGGCTCTCCACCATGCTGGTCCTTGTGAATGAGTTATTATAGCTGAAAAGATAACATATTAGACTGAGAGCAATAATACTGCAATTTTCCTTGTAGCTGACACTATGTCATTACTGTGGCGGAAGGTGGTAAATGACATAGTCATAGAATAGTGACAAACAATTTTTGACCTCAAGAGTAGTTTGCTAATGACAGATGAAGACATTCACTAAAAAAAAAAAATAAATAAAAATAAAAAACATAACTCAAAGCTCTTAGATAGAGATTATGCTTGACATTTAGATTATCTGGTTAAGGATATGAAATGGGGTGGCACTGTGGTTCAGTGGTTAGCACTGGTGTACCCTGCCTCTTGCCCAAAAGTCAGCTGGTATTGGCGCCAGCTTCTTTGTGACCCTTAACAGGTAAGTGGCATAGATAATGTATGGGTGGATGGATTTAAAAGAGGATGAGTCAGGTCAAGTCAAGTCTGAATGATATGATCCAGGATGTGCCTGAATGTGCCTCATGGCTAGAATGTGTTACAACCAATCATATATATATCATAGATATATATCATATCATATGAAGTTGTTTGCACTTGCAGAAATGTTATAGCTAAGCCTATGAAATGTAATCTTCCTGCAATATAATTATATACATTTTTGGTGTCTGAAAGTTTCAAAGACTTAACAATTAATTGCTGGATAATTGATGGACTCTGTGCCTTTTGCTAGCCATGGTTCTATGGCAGAGTTGGCAAATAAGAGTGGATTAGATTTTTATTTATCTACGTTATAAAGTGACTTATTCGTCTTCAAATTCCACCATGACCAGGTATAATCCCTGACCACTGTTGAAAGCCATTATATCTTTTTAGGTAGATCTTCTAAGACAGAGGAACCTTTTTTTTAAAGTCGTGTCTCTTTGGAAGAGGAAATCGACAATCTCTTAGCACACAAAATTGTGTGGACCAGATAAATGGACAAGCCTTGGGCCAAAGAGCATGGACCACATAATGACAACATGGAGAAATATGATAAGCTCCTATCTGAGGCCACTTGTGTCTTTCCTACTGGAAAATGTGATTACAAATGTCCACAGGGCGAATCAAAAAGGCGAATTAGCTGGGAAAAGACAACAAATACATTTTGCGCCAGGATTATGTCATAGCCGTCACATGCTTCCAGAGGATAGACGTTTTTTGGTAAGACTTGTGAAAAAACAACTGATATGAGCTATACGGAATATCTTGTTTTTGGGCTGTGCTCAAAATGTGTAGTCATGGCTACATGGCTAGTTGTTATCTGGGTGACACATCGTAGTGTCACTACTGATGCTCTCCAGAACCAACAGAATTTCATGCAGTGGATTAATAATAATAACCAAATGTGAAGGATATGGATTAGTGCCTTGCTTTGTGTTTTGGAAGTCTCCTTTACACCTCCTTTTCCAAGTGTGTATTAGAATGTATGGTGGCCGTCAGGTGCCCATAGCACACTTCCAACTACTTACATCCATTCCTTTGCTTTTTCTATGCTAAATGATGTATGATCCTCCATTTTTCAAAATTTGGGTTCTCAAACATGTAGCCAGCACCAGCAAACGCTGATTCCTCTTCATTCGTCTTCCTTGTCTTCCTTTCTTCTTCTTTGTATTTCTTCCTTTCGGATTCATGCTGCCACTTGTAAAAACGTGAACCGTGGATGGCACTCTAAACATTCATCCTCTAGACATGACAGCTCCACAGAAGTGGACCTGCGTCCTATGTAGATATAAAGGGCTCATTCTAAGGTCATGAAAAGGCAATGATTCATAGTTACAGGTATTTTCTGTACTAATGACAACATACTTATGAAAACATACTTATTTAATTTCTGATAATAGATTCATGGCAAGAAGGTCCTGGGTTCGATCCCCGGGTCACCCAGGGTGCCTTTCTGTGCGGAGTTTGCATGTTCTCCCCGTGT
>JAQQZR010000005.1:1699790-1714545 GCA_030068235.1 Notoglanidium macrostoma
AGAATTTATATACTTTTGTGAAGCTGCTTTGAGACAATGTCTGTTGTTAAAAGCGCTATACAAATAAAATTGAATTGTTTTGTCCTTTTCATATTAAAGTTTATGCTAACTTTTGATTTTTATTTTAATTGCAGGTGAGACAGTGAGGTGTGAAATTAAACAACATTGAACACATTTTAAGAAGCTAAAGCGGACTTTCTGGAAGAAACCTACACTATCTAGGTAAGATGCATTTATTGTATCTGAAAAATAGTATATTGGACATGTGCAAAACATCTCTACACTGTCAAGGACATGATGGAAAGAATATATATCATTTTATATGTTTTTCCAACCTCCAACTTCCCAGTTTTGCCCATTGCAGCCTCAGATTCCTGTTCTTGGTAGACAGGAGTGGAACCTGATCTGGTTGTTACCCATTTGCTTCAAGGTTTGATGACTTGTACATTCTGAGGTGCTTTTTTGCTCACCACGGTTGAAAAGAGTGCTTAATTGAGTTACAGGAGCATTCCTATCAGCTCGAACTTATATGGCCATTCTCCTATGAGCTTTCTCATCAGTAAGGCGTTTCATAGCATAGAAATGCTGCTCACTGGATATTTTTTGTTTTTCCAAACCATTCAATGTAGTTAACTTCATAGATAGAGTGCATTTAACAAACATGAGTGGCCCGAAAGTGCTGTACAGTGAAACAATAATAATAAGAGTAATAAAAAATAGAATATAAAATACTGCATAAATTCCACAAAATCTAAAATCCATCAGCACAATGTTTGAGAACCCTTGCCGGAAAACTAGCTCCGATTGTGTGTACAGATTTCCACCAGAATCCAATGAGCTATGTGAAAAATGGAGTCATTGGAGTCAACATAGTAAATTCCAATAAGAGTCCATATAAAGATGAATACAATCCAATACAAAGCAGTCTAACACACACCAGTGAGTCACATGACCGAGTAACTAGATTGTAAACTTTAGAGACTGTTGCTTGTGAAAATCCTAGGAGAGCAGCAGTTTCTAAAATATTCGAACCGTCCCATCTGCTACCAAAAACCATGATATGGTCAAAAACACTTTTTTCCAATCTGTTTGATGTGAACAATAACTAAAGCATTGTGCTTGTATAAAAGAATGTGGCCTATTCCTTAATATAGCACTTTTTAGATACAACATCACTGTCTGGAATTATCTACAGAGAAAGAAGCAAGTAAGATAGCCCAAGTCTAAATAAGTTCTCAAAGTTCTCAAAATGCTTAATATAACCTGCCAGAATATTCAAAGAGAATTGATGCCATTCTAAAAGGCACTGTGTGGTCAGAGAAAATAAAAGTAAAATAAAATAAAAGTAATTTATTATATATTTATATATACACACACTTTTCATCTGATGCTTTTGCAGGCGTCCTTTTTATTTATATATGCCTGAGACTTTTGCACAGTACCTTGATTCTCCTCCAATAGCTCTGCAGTATGACCTGGAAGCACACAGAGATGTTTGCGATGGGGAATCTAATTTATTTTTCATATATTCTGAATGATTGAGTTCTGCATACAGTATCACAGCACATAGCTATTTCACACCACATCACAAAAGATGAAAGAAGGGTGGTGATGAGTGAGACGTGTGAGAATATGTGCAGCAGGATTCGTCAGGTGCAGAGGGCAGCTGAATCTGCTCCCAACAAGAACAATGCAGACAGTGTTGAATGAGTCATTCTGTCTGCTGTCACTGCTTATTTTTTTTACTGCCGCACATGAAATATGACATCAGACAGCACAGTTTGAATGATAAATTAAAAGTACTAAGCTGTGATTCACAGTCTGTGTTACTGCAAACAACAAAACAAATGTAGTTAGTTACGTACACGATTGACATGATTGTTAGTAATCTATTTCAATATTCATATGAATCGAGTGTAAATGTAACCAAACGATAAATAAAATATTAATTTCATGTATTATGGTATTAATTGACGATTTAAAAAGACTTAACCAGGACATTTGGACGTTGTTATGAAATCTTCTTTACATAAAAAAAATTTGGGAACAACTTTTCCATAAAATAACCCCATCCCATTGTTCCATTTGCCTGGTAAATTGTTATTTTTCCATTTTCTGACTGCAATTTCGCCTGTGGATTTGGATTTTTAATAAACGTTAAACTGGCCTAACACCTGTCTCTGATTTGTAACAGTTTAATACAGTTAAACTGAGTTTATCCCTGAGTGGGTGGATGGATAGATGGAAATAAATAAATAAATAAATAAATAAATAAATAAATAAATAAATGTGCATTTCTAAGTCAAACTGGCAGTACATTTATTTTTTTCCTTACTTATGTAACATAAACGGAACATAAGTGAAATAATTTACCACTTCTTTCTTTCTTTCTTTCTTAACCTCTTAAATTACCTTTTTAATTTGTGTTCCTGTTGTTGAAGCATGCCATTAGGATACCTTATTAAAAAAGGACCCAGTTTAAACTTCAAGCAGCTAATTATTATCCCATCTGCTCACTACACACACCATATGATGTGACTTAATTGTGTACACTCGCTGGTTGCTATTGTAAATGTTAAATTATGATGAATGGATAGATACATACAGTAAAGGAACCCTTGATATTCTTTTAATTCACACTACTACAAAAATATTATATATATTATATATATTATATAAAAATATTAAACACCAATAGGTAATATAAAGCATAACCCCAAATAGCACAATGTTAGACTCAAGGGCTGTGATGTGTAGCTGGGTTGCTCCTGACCCACCTTTTCTCATGCCCACACTGGGCATTATTTTATCAAAGCATCATTGCAGAGCAGTAAGTCTGGGTTTGGCAGGGCCAGGTTGTGGCACAACATTTGTTCTTTTTAACCCAGATATAGTCTTTTCCAGTTATTGAGTGATGTTATAAGTATGAGTCAGTATGTTGATTTCATACGTTCTATGTTCATGCAAACAAGCATCTTTTGCCAGCGATAATGCTGTTTGCCCTGAGAGTTGGGCTGTGAAACCGGTTGACAAGCCAGAGAATTGATCCCTGGTTCTCTTGAAAACATTGGTCTGGGACTTGCTTCATCCACAAGCAGATAATGCCTACCATTTCATAAACATGTGTGCACAAAAGTACACTGATGTCGAGCGAGAAGGCATGGGGTGCAGTCGACATTCCAGTTCATCCCAAAGGTGTTCAGTGGGGTTGAGGTCAGGGCTCTGTGCAGGACACTCAAGTTCCTCCATGCCAACGATGTCTTCATGGAGCTCACTTTGTGCATAGGAGCATTGTGCTGGAACATGTTTGCACCCCTTAGTTTAAGTGTCGGGAATTGCAATGCTAAAGCATACAAAGGCATCTTAGACAATTGCATAATTTTCAACCTCCAGGCATTCGAGGTACAAAATGTGGAAACATCGACACCTCCATGTTATTCTTTTGTTAGCAAAAATCTAGCATAGATCATATATCATGAGTGATCTGTATTTACCTATTTAAAATTTAAAATGTTGATTCATCCGAAGCAAATACAAGTATATAGAGCATAACTCATTTAAAAGTAAAGAAGTGTTACTTTGTTCACTGTAGATGCTGTCAGCAGCCATGCTGATTTGATGTCATGTGCTGAACTCAGGGTTGAAGAGACCTTGCTAATTTTCTGATTATGAATTCCAGGTTTAGGAGGGTTTTTTTCCTTAGACAAGGGTCAGTTAACGTTTTCAAGTTATGAGTTTTAGTCAAACACAGCATTACTCTTCCTTCCATGGCGATAGCTAATGACAATCCATGCTCAACGTGTTTCTAATTTCTGAACCCAGGAGACTCTTGAAGGCCATCTGGAATCTGTAGCAATCTGGACTCACCAGTCTCACTTCCATTCTCTTACTTTATTCTCTTCTGCCATGGCCTAGAATTGAGTAAGTAGATAGATTAGATAGATCTCTTTCGGTGTGACTGTCGAGAATATTAGCATCTTCTGGCATTCTATGGCAGTGTCTCACAGTGTTGATAAACTCGGAAATTTATTCCCAGCAACCTGCCTCATGTTAGGACACACAGCCCTCATGGTATTCTGGGTCCAATTAGCCTTTATTGTTTGCTGCTCCAAACACCACTGCCACCAACTGTCAAGGGCTAGTCACATATCCCAGACCAAAACAGCAGAAATCTGCTGAAGTTATTGAGCAGGGTGTTTCTGGAGTCACAAAGGACATATCCAATGGCAGACTAAGAAGGGAGCATGTGTTAAAGGACTGTGAGGATTTGTTAAGCTCACAATTATAACTGGCTTTGTTTTTTTTTTGTTTTTTTTGCATTTGTTCTGTGTTACTGTGAGGACAATATTGTATATCCCAAGTTTGCTGTAAGTATAAGTGTTCTATTACAGGTATGTTTATGTATTCATTCCAATTGTATAAAATGTCATTAGAATTTTTGGACAGCAGATGGGAGGTTATTGAATGATCGGATCTGTGTAATAAAATATCATAAAAATAATATTACATACGTTTAATTAAGTACCATTCATGAACAGCACTTTCAGTGATAGTTTTATCTTGGTGGATCCAAGGGATACTGGGCTTGTGGAGGGAATACACCCTGCACCTGTATAACTACCAACATGTTTTTGGAGGAAATTGGTGAACCCAGAGGAAACCCACATGGACCACAGTGAGACGACAATGCTACCTACCTACCTACTGCACCACCATGCTGCCCTCTTGCGTAAAAATACCCAAGAGAATTATGAGAAACCGAATCAATGATATGTTCTCTGTTAATGGTTTTAGAACCAAATCTCAAAGTAAACAATGAAAACTTCATATTACTATATGAAATATAATAAATACCTTGAACCTGTACCTGGTATAATGTTGTACCACATAAAAATAGAGCAACATGTCAGCAGTTCTATGCGCATAAGGAGAAATAGTGAAACCGTGCAAGCATGTAGCAAAATCAAGAAAAGCATCAGAGCATGAATATGCATTTATAAAAATCAATAATGCGGTATTCTGTCTGATTTGCAATAGGCACATGTTCATAAATCATAATACAAATACATCTTACAGAGAAAAAAAGAAATCATAGAGGCTTATAAAAGAGAGAAATGTACTGGCCTGTCATCCATGTATGCCCTCTGAGTTGAACTGTATAACAAGGCTGTAGAGGATTGAGAGCCATTGAGATAGTGTTGTCAGACATGTGTCTGTCTGTACTGTACCTCCTGCCAATCTTATTCTCTGAGGAGGTAACAATCTTGGCTCCTTTTGGTCCTTGTTCACCTTGGTCTCCCAAATACACCCAAATCTGCTCATGTTTGTGTTAACATAAAGACCTATATCTAAATATCTGCTAAGCAAAGTCTGTCTTATATAACATTTATATTCAGAGTTTAATGAAGCCTTATGTTGTTCTTTGTTCACTGATTTTTACAGTTTAGATGCCACAGAATAAATGGTTCAACGCTATTGAGGCAGTAATGAGATCAAGTTCATACAGTCAATTAGCGTTCATCTCATTTTGATATATGAATGAAAATCTAGAGCCTTTCATTGTCTGCAGATCAGCAATTTTCACCCTTGATTTATTTTTGAGCTTTTAATTTTTTTTAGGGCCAATCACAGGCTTTTGTTTACCCTATAACAGGATTCTGATTCCGGGGAAAGGAGAGGAGCTCCAAAAGGGCTCCTGTCATACCTCAGTAGGATTTCATCAATCATTACTAGGAGATTGTGCTGTTTTTGAATGATAAATATTTCACATGATAATTAATCACTTTAATCACAGAGAAGACCTGCCTTTTTGACTTCCTTTAAAGTGAACCCCTGTTAGTGAAAGGCCTGCAGTAAAAACTGTTGTAAAAGTAGGACACCTCTGATGTTTTTTCCCCACAGCATTGCACACCATGCAAAAAAAAATAAATAAATAAAATAAATAAAAAATTCCCCAAGAGAAGCAGTAGTGATCTAGCAAAAGCTGCATACGTTTTCTATCCATGGGAATCAGCGTGACAAAACCATCAGTGTGAAACTAATACTCTAGAAATGCAGAAGCAGCCACTGCATCCCTTAGAAAGAAGCTTTATTTGCTTTCGCTGATTTCCACCAAAACAAGACATATTCATATGGGGACATAAAAAACAAATCGTGGCAGAAGCTGTAATTTGCTTTCTAATGAAAATACAGTACACTAGCTTTGTCTCTTTGTCCCAGGTCTGTTTCTTTGCAGGTTTCTTTTCATCTACACATGCAGCATAACGTCAAGTATTTAATTTACCTTTCAGAGCAATACTTAGTTTTAACTTAGACCAATAAACACTCAGTAATTTCTATGATTTTTTGAAGCTTGTGCCCTCTGATAATACAAGAAGGCTTGCGATAGATTAGTGACCTGTCCAGGGTGTACCCTGCCTCTCATTTGAAGTCAGCTGTGAAGTCACAACAATCCTACTACAAATACGATGTATGTGATGTATGCAAAGTAAAAGTGAAAGACATTCTATGAACAGGTGAAGTGTCAAAACTAATGAAACACTAATGAATTTTGGACTGTCCATCCACTGTAACCACTTCATCTTAAAATATCATCACAGTTCTTCAAAAAGCTTATTTTTGCATTAAAATGTGAATCTGAAAGTCACTTGTTAAAGGTCATGAAAAATATCCTTCTTAATTGTGTCCCACAACATGCACTCAACTCTATTACCTGAAGACATTCACCCATAGTCACAAGTCCAACAGGAAGTTACATCATGCAAATTTCCTGAATCTCATGGAAAGAAGAAGGAATAGTTTATTCTGTCACTGTTTTTCCTTTACTTTCAATGATATCGTGATATTGAGAGATGAGGTCACTTTGATGTACAATCCCAAAACATGCATGGACTGAAAGTAAATTTCTTTTTTTTTTTTTTTTTTTGATTTTAAGTACATCAGTAGAATGTCTTCGAATGTCCTCACGCCATTAGCATGGACGCTAGTTAACCACATTATGTGGTTTACTAATAGTAAAAAACTCAACAATGTTACTCATTTAAGAGCAAAATTCAGCCATTGTTAACCATTGTAAAGTTGAATGCTTCCAAATTGTTGGCTCAGCCTCAAAAATTGGAATCCACTAAGTACCAAGATAAATGGGTATCTATTTGTTTCCATGAGAGACATCAGTTCATTTTAATCACTGCTTTCTTTTTATACAGGATTGAAAAGAAAAAAAAAAACCTCATTATTCTCCATTCAAATGCCTGAATTTGCATGATAGTTGAACAGGTTGGAGAGAGAAATTTTCAGCGTGACTTTCATATATGACTTTCATATATCACCTTTTCACCAATAGGGTATTTTTATATTCATTGCATGATCGTCCCATATAAGTGGCTTGACATATAAGTGTACATCTACAGCATGGATTATATAATGGCCTTCCTCTTGGACCAGTCTTTATGTATGCAGAAATGTTCAAATGCTGCCAAGTACACAGTCTGCAATTAGGGAACAAGTACAACTTGTGTTGATGCTAGATAGTCTTTTCTTGTATGAGACTAAGCAACTCAGTGCTGTGATTATGGGAAGCTCCTCATGGTAAGATACTCCTCCCCAGTAGGAGGTTTAGATGTACATACACTATATGGCCAAAGCCAAAACACACCCATATATGGACCATCTCCAAAAAATAGTACAAATTACAAACTACAAAGTAAGATGGACACAAGTGTCTAGAATGTTTTTGTATGCTGTAGAATCAAGATTTCCTCTCTCTGGAACTAACGGGCCCAAACCTGTTCTAGCATGAAAATGCCCCTGTGCACAAAGCAAGGGTCATAAAGACATGCTTTGCCAAATTTGGTGTGGAAGAACTCCAGTGGCCTTATCAGAACCTTGACCTCAAGCCCCTGAACACCTGCTGGATGGTAACTGCCTGACATTAACCAACCTCATTAAACCATTGTGGCTGAATGAGCGCATATTCCTAAATATACTGGGAAGCTTCACCAGAAGAGCAAAGGAGACTCCATATTAATGCCAGTGCAAAGGGGTGTTCACCAACCATTTATGGGTTTGATGAGCTGTTGTCCACATACTTTTGGCCATGAACTGTACATTGATGTCCATATTCCTTCTTGTAATTCATCCTACGGGTGCCAACACCGATGGTTTAGCTGTAGAAATTAAAATTGCCCACTTGCTATGATGCATGACACAGAAGACACCTAAAAAATAACTTTTCTTCTTTCACAATTAAAGCAGTACCAAAAGTGAATAAAAGTGCTCAAGTGAAACAGCTAATTCACCGAAGGGGAAAGGATAGGGGTATCACGTCAGTGCCGGATTGCTCCTGGTTGAACTTATAAAAGTTTAGACTACACTACCCATCAGTCTCTGCATGTCATATGATTTTGCCACATGTCCCTGATTTGTTGCACCTGTGCTGAGTTTGGGTCTGATAAGCACCACTATTTAATTTCCAGTTTTTCCAGGTCTCATGGCCAAGCTTCTGTTGTGTTCATGCTCTTTGTATTATAGTTTGGCTTGTGGTTCATTTATTAAAATATATTACCATGACAAAGGAAGGTTACAAAATCTTTACCTTGTTGAACGTTGACATAAGCTTTCATGAGACTTATTCTTGTGAGCCGTTAGAAATTGATCAGGCAGAACTGTTGTCTCATAATTTTGGTAAAAATAAATAAATAAATAAACAACTGACGAGCTGCTAATTATTATACAGCAGTCACACTCGACTTTGTCCTCCTGTTTTATTGCTGCTGCTTGCCTCACGCCTGAAAAACAAAACAAGAAAAATAGCCATTTTTTCCGACACAATACGTGTTTTTTTGTGATTGAAAATCAGTTTCTTTTCTTTGCCTGCTAGGATTTTCCTGTTAGCAATGTTGTTCCCGCTGTCATCCCATGGAAACGTCTTTCCTCGCTATTTCTTTTACCTTTTAGTACGCTACAATCTTGTAACAGAGTCCTTCCTTTTTTTTACTTCATGCATTTGTGAGAATGAGTGTTCTGGCAGTGGTAAGTGCCTTCATCTGACCGTGTGAGAATGGGTGCTCAGGCTGCTGAGAACATGCTGGAATGGCTTGGCAGAAAGGATGTTTGTAAAATGAAATTTTGAGTGCACTGCTTCACTCCAATGTAAAAGCTAGTTAAAATGAGTTAGACAGCCAGTCACACCCCACACCACCCCCTTCTCTCTCCTCTCTCTCTCTCTCTCTCTCTCTCTCTCTCACTCTCTTAATCGCACAGATGCTGGAGGTGTCGAATGTTAGAGATGTACAGGGAGTGATGAATGGAAAGTGTTAGGACTGGCTGATCTGCATCTTTACTGTCTGTAAAAAAGTGCTCTTGGGTTCAGGTGGCAGCCATAAATCACACTGTTTTAAAGAACACTGCAGTCTTTTAAACAAGAGAGGCCTTTTCACTGTCTCTCCGTGTACGTTTTGCAAAATAATGGACCAAACCTGCTCATCTTTCCCTTATTGAGAACTGCATGTTCGCTGAGTGTTCTCCTGAATTCACTCCACTCAGGAAGCTTTATTTACTCTCTATCTGCTTTACTCTTATGAAGCTGCAATCCCTTCATGTTGGGGCCTGTCTGCAGGCACTGTGTAGGATGTTGGAGCTTGGATGATGTCTGGCACTTTTTGATAAGAGCTGAGCCTAGGTCTCTGTTTGAAGGAGGAGAACACTGGGCACCCACATCAGTAACTTTTTTGTTGGTGGTGGGCTAGTATCTATGATGATCCCGTTCAGATCTTGGTATCAATATCCATCTCAGGTTATCAGATGAAATGTGGATAGTTCTGAGTCCCCTGTGCACAAAGCGAAAAGTTCTTGACTCCATTCAGTTTGAATGAAGTGAAAATGCGTCTTGGTATCTGATCACTCAGACCACTTGTGGACGAGGTCTTGGACACATGGCCACTTTACATTTGTAGCGTGGATGGGAAAATTTTCTCTTTAGGGGTGTCGGCTGTTGGCTGGTATAAATGGGATAGCAAAATAAGAAGAAAAAGAAGTCCTTCTTGTCTTTCAAAATTTTAAAATATCATTAGCTGTTTTGAATTGCCCAGCCAGAATTTTGATACCAGGCTTGGGCCAGCCAGACTTTGGGATACCAGGCTCATATAAACTATGTTGCCAAAAGAATGTGGACACCTGACCATTACACCCAAATGTGCTTGTTGAACATCCCATTGCAAAACCATGGTATTATTATAGAGCTGGTCATCCCCGCTAAGCTATAACAGCTATTCCACTCTTCTGGGAAGACATCTACTAGAGTTTGGAATGTGGCTTTTGGGATTTGTGGCCACCCAGCCATGAAAGCTTTGGTGAGGTCAGGCAGTGTTCATGGATGAGAAGGCCTGGCCTGCAGTCTACGTTCTAACTCCATTGGTGTTCAGTGAGGTAAAGTCAGGGCTCTGTGCAGCCCACTCACGTTCTTCTGTACCAACCTTGGTGAACTATGTCTAGTTTGGAAACACCCAGTAAATATATTCTCAGATTAATTCATATTTATTTAGACTTTTACCACTTTTTAATATGCCTCAATAAAGGGCAGTCTTTTCTCCGGCCATGTGTCCCCCTGCTGATTGGCTGTTTCCATGGTTATAAAGTATACAAACCCTAAAACATTGATCCCAGGAATTCTGCTTTGTACAGTGTGTTGGAAATCACGGTGAACCCAAGGGACAGGGGTTCTTCGGATGAAAATGTGAATAACTATTACAAGACATAATGTATTTATTTAAAATAGGCATCAATGTCTAATTTGTATTTGAACTTAACATTACTTCAATAATAAATTCTTAATGAAGCACAGTTGAAGATCCAAAGTCTGGCTTAGGGGCAAAGGCAGTATAGCAACAACAACAACAAAAAAACTTACATAAAAGACTTCTTATTATACAATAAAATTAATGACTGAGCTATTAGGTGTTTTTTATAAGTTTCTCTTGGTGTGGAGTGTGTCACAATAAAAGTGTTTTTTTTTTTTCTTTTCTTATTTATTTCAGGGCCATGTGTACAGGTTTATAGCTGTGTAAACTGTGGTCAACACACTGACTGACTGAATAGAACTCTGAAATATTTTATTTCTGTTTTTACTTTCCTCTCTTCTTAAAGGTCTACTATGTAGGATTTAGGGGGATCTATTTGCAGAAATGTATGTTCTCATTAGTGTACAATTACTTGTAACTACGAATCCACAAGCTTAGAATGAGCCCTTTGTATCTCCATCAGGAGCGGGTCTTCTTCCACAGAGCTGCTTTGTTTGTGCCACTACAGTAGCCTAGGACGGACAAACCTCTTGCGAGCACCTTCAGCGTTTTGCATTTTTATTAGCAGTGAAAGGACAACAAATAAGAGGAATCACTGTTGCTTGTGCTAGCTAACAAGTTTGAGAACCCAATTTTTGAAAAATGGAGAATCGTGCTTACTATTTAGCACAGAAAAAGTGATGGAGTGTGAATGTAAATACTTGGATGTACACTACAGGCACCTGATAGCCACCGTATGTTCTAATACATTCTTGGAAAGTGAGGGGTAAGTGAGGGGCATTCAGTTGGTTGAATCCTACATAGTGGACCTTTATGTGTTATATGTTGAAATATTGTGAACATTGTTGAAAGTTAGTGGAGGTTTAAGAGCTAAGGAAAGTGCTGCAAAGACAGATGACAGTAAAAGTATGGCTTTTACGAGTCCAATGGTTTAATTAAAAACGCTGCCTGATGGCTCCATAAAGGCTCTACATTGTTTGAATGTTGGTATTAACTGGTATTTTTATGTCGGGTTTTGAAGTGACAACGGGCTGCTTTTGGAAGATAAAGGAAAAGATGATAATTGGTCACCAACGACATTTGAGACACATGGAAATACCATAGTGAGTTATCTGGTTAAACCCTGTGTTGTATGCTGGGAAAGAGTACCTCTTGAGTGATTTGTTTTAATATTAAAACTGTGAATCGGAGTCTGACTGACTGTACTTAATACTAAAAACATACTCCACCATCACTATGAGAATAAGGATATTTATGAAAAAGAATCATTTTCTGACATCATAATTTCAGGATATCAATTCATAGCATTGCCGTCGCTGAGCTCTTCGTGTAAGGTTTATAAATTAGTCATTGTCTGTTGTCTAGGGCATGATCACAGAGAATGAGCAGTAACCGAATAAAGGCAGACAATTGTGGTAATTACAGGTAATCGGTTCCTAGAGAGGCGCAATGCAGGAGCATTATGGGTCTCTGATTTGTCCATATAGAGGAGTGTGCAGTGAGTTCTGGGAATTCAGAGTGTGTGTGTGTGTGTGTGTGTGACCTACCATTCATCTTCTATTTTGAGGTTCCTCAAGTCATGCCCTTTGGTTCTGTTAGACCTTTCATTATTAAACTCTGTGGTTAGTATTTGGCCTGGCCAAGTTAATGAAAATATACAGTGCACAATGAGGAACGATTAAAGAAATAAATAATAAATAACAATAATAAAAAAACCAGAAATAAATTAATAAATAATTAAAATGCCCCAAAACCGAGTAATGGATTGACGCCACGCTTTAGCTATAGTGGATTTAAAAAGTTTACACACCCCTGCTAAAATTGCAGGTTTTTGTGATGTGAAGAAACAAAACCAAGATAAATCATGTCAGATCTTTTTACACCTCGATGTGATATACCAACAACAGAACTCCCGTAAAAAACAAACACAAGAAAAACACTTACAATTAGCCGGTTGCATAAGCGTTTACTCCCTTTTATAATGGGGCATGTGACTGTGTTCAGAATTAACCAGTAATATTAAAACTCAAGTTCAAGTTAAACATCGAATTCTATTAATATAAAATATTCACCCATCGAAATGAATAAAATATAAATGCTTAGAGATTGTGAGCTACTGAAGGAGTCATTTTCAGTTTGCCATATATATTATTGTCACAATAAAACAAACAAATTAAGCTACTTTGAAAACCAAGTTAATTTAATTGTGGTCTTCCTTATTCAAATACCACAGGCAAAATGTAAACATTCTCAGGCTTGGCTGATGAAACATATGGCTAAAAAGCCATCATAAATTATACATGTGGCTGGGCATTCACATTCAATGTATGAAAGGTTCTACAATTAGATTTCTGGTATGCAAAAGTTTTTTTTTTTTTTTCAATAATACTGGTTTGCAAATAAATGGTCTCCCAAAGTTTGTAAGAGAAAAACTTAATAATGAGTGCATAGCTCTCTGTCTTGGTAAGATTTCCCTTACAAAGCTAATTGCAATGGTTTGCTGGAACTTTAAAAATGTGTTCCCACTCCTGTGTCCAAATTACTTCAACCTCATTGAGCTCATCACCCAAGGAACGGTGAAGCATGGTGATGGCAGCATCATGCTAAGGGGTTGCTTCTCTTCAGACAATACCAATCTTTGTTGGCACAAAACATGGGGCCCTCTGTTAGACAGCTGAAAAACACTTCCCAGCACAATAATGAGCCAAAGCTCCAATCCAAGTCAACAAAAGAATGGCTTCAGAAGAAGACTTAGGAAAAGTTTAGGAATGGTCCAATCGTAGCCATGGAATGACTTTAAGAGGGCTTTAAGCTTAGACATGACTTTTCTTGGATTCCGCTTCACAAAAACCTGCAATTTTAACAGAGTTGTGTAGAGATTTTAAATCCTGAGTGTGTGTGTGTGTGTGTGTGTGTATGCTGCTTTGGATGTTGAATTCTCTAATTACTGAAAAGCAAATGCTGGAGCGATGTTGCAATTTATTGGACTCGTGAACCGCATACATCCGGACACTCAGAAATGAAAAGGAAAAGAAACAAGGAAGCAGATTAGAAGAATGTAAATACAATATAAGCCGCAAGCCACTGGTTGATTAACCTGCTGTTGAACAGAGGTACAATCTAATTTTTTAAACTTCTGCAACCTGTGGTAAAATTAATTTGTGCACCATTTAAGATCCATCCTCTCAATGTTGCTGATGTTGCCTCTCCATATTATATCTGTCCCACTGGGTTTTATTTGGCCTGTAAGGGCTTTCGTGAGTTACAGATAAGGAAAAGCGAGGTGTCTTCTACACATTCATTATAGAGAGAAGATTGAGCACATGTTTGTGTGCGAGAGTTGAAGTGATTAGCAGCAGAAAATAGCAGGGCGGCTGTGGGGGGAGTAAAGGTGGAAGTGAAAGCTGGACAGCATGAGGGGCTCTTAATAAAGCTGACCTTTCTATAGTGGGCTTCTTATGAAAAAAATGTTGCATGGGGGATAAAATGAAAGGCAAGGTGGAAAAAAAAAAAAACATTTACATCATAGTCCTAAGATGGGCAGGTAGAATATTAGCCGTGGAATTGATCTAAGCTTGGGGTGGTTTAATAACACAGTTGTTCCCTAAATAAGACTGAAGGTAGTTAATCTGTGTAAATCCCAGAAAGATAGCTGGTAATGATGATGGCTCAATAGATGTGATCTAGCTAACATTAAGAATAGTTAGCCATGAAGGTTTATTTAACAACGTGGATTTCTTTAATGTTAGCTAGCTAGCTTCTAGGTGGCATGGTGGTGCAGTGGTTAGCACTGTCGTGTCACAACAAGAAGGTCCTGGGTTCGATCCCCGGGTCACCCAGGGTGCCTTTCTGTGCGGAGTTTGCATGTTTGTTTGCATCCCAGTGCATGCGTGGGTTTCATCCGGGTGCTCCGGTTTCCTCCCACAGTCCAAAGACATGCAGATTAGGTCAACTGGCTA
>JAQQZR010000005.1:1718739-1751558 GCA_030068235.1 Notoglanidium macrostoma
GACCTGCCCAGGGTGTACCCCGCCTCTCACCCCAAGATGCTGGGATTGGCTCCAGCTTCCCCGCCACCCAGACGGATGAAGTGGTATAGATAATGGATGGATGGGTGGATAGCTATCTTCTTTTTTCTTTTCTTTTTTAGTTCTTCTAGCTCGTCCTATTGACGACATTACTGGGTGCGCACGCATCCAGGGGCAAATTGGTAGCCATGGTAATAAAGGTAGATCTCACATTGTTTGTAAATTCTTGTTGACTCAATAATAAAATGCCATTTTAGTGTCGGTTCTGTTTTTGTTTTTCATTTACATTTTTAAATAATTATATATAATTAGTGACCTGGATCCATAATCTTTTGCAGTTCTTTTGAAAGGCATGTTATTCCCTCAGAATCTGTCCATCCATCTATTATCTATGTTGCTAATCCGTCAGCGTCGCAGGGAAGCTGGAGCCAATATGAACAAATAATAAATTCTTTAGCTGGCTGACTGGGCAAGTAAAAACTAACCTACTGGGCGGTGTGCTGGCCAAGTCTCATGTTTTGTTTGCCCAGAAACCTAAATAAAAAGTGGTAGATTGGCTAATATGATAACAGCTTATCCTGTTTTAACAAAGCTTTTAATGCAGCACGTTGTGCTTGTACCAACGAGAAAATGTCATTGGCTAGTGTTTTGTTTATAAGACGTGGTGTTTTGTCCTTGCATGACATGAAAATGACATCTTTATAACTAGAAATGAGCAGGAAGTAGTAGAGTTATATGATTGCTTTGCACTGCATTTTCCTTTCCTAGTTTTCATCAGTATTTCCACATACATGCATCTCTTCTTTCTTTTTCTGGTTGTTGAATCTACATGGCCACTGGGCAATTACAATTAAAAAACTAATAGTCCCGATATGAAATCTGCTTGTCCCAGTTTACTGATTTGTCCACATGTACTGAGGCATAAGTCTTAAATTGCATGTTTTATGCCGTAATATATTCAGGTAATTGTTAATTAATTAATTCCAGTCTGTGAGGTGTTTTCTCTTCAACAGCTTGAGTTGTACACATCATTTAAAATGAAAAAAAAAAATACATTCACTCTTAATGCCACCAGTTTAATTCTTAATGCACTGCCTAACCTAACTGTAGCTTGGAATACTAATAAGCACATAAACAGCTCAGGCAGAGATACAAAAACAGTAATTCTGCAAAATGTATATTAAGAAAATATCTAATACCTTGAGGAAATTCCTCAAATATTCAGCCATGGAAATGAAGAAAATATAAATGCCTGGATATCATGACCTACTGAAGTAATTTTCAGTTTGTCATTACAAAAACATACAATAAAAAAGAATACCAAACAAATTGGACTACTCTCATATTAAAAATAAAGTTAATTTAATTGTTACAGATCTTCTACCACCGGCAAAATGTAAATATGCCCAAGCTCGGCTGATGAAACATATGGTTAAAAAGCAGTCATGCGTTGTGCAGATGTGACCGAACATTCACATTAAATGTATGAAAGGTTCTGCAATTTGATTTGTGGTATGCAAGAGTTTTTTTTTTTTTCTTTCTTTCTTTTATAATACTGGTTTGAAAACGGTCTCCCAAAGTTTGTAAGAGAAAAACTTCAGTAATGAGTGCGTAGCTCTCCGTCTTTGTAAGATTTCCCATACAAAGCTAATTACAGTGGTTTGCTCAAACTTCAAAAATTAGTTCCCGTTCCCTCAGCTCCTGTGCCCAAATTACTTCAGCAAAAGTTCTAAGCTTCATTGAGCATTTTGTCTGCAATTAAGCCAGTGATCATTCGATGGAAACATTTGATCACTTGCCTCTAAATTTGCTTAGGTAAAGAGATTTCAAGCCAATCAAATAAAAACTCACTAATTTACTCTGAAATCCTGGGTTCCATAGGCTGTGTTTAATGTCCACAGGAGAAGAATAAACTTGTTAGTATTGGCCTGATAAATATGATCGATATTATTATCTCTACAGGTCTGCAAAGTGGATTAGCTGGATTATCTTAGAAACAATCAATATCTTATCAGTATCTAATAAACCATGAAAACCATGCTATTCTGCACAGAATATTGAAGAAAATGTGAATTGTTTTTTTTTTCTCTCACATTGCCAAGTAAAACAGCTTAATCTTTTCTTCTTTTTTTTTTTAATAATAGTCATTATCTAGTATGTAATCAAAATGTCAGTGCAAGCAGTTAATAGCCATTCAAATGGGTATTCAAGTGTTCACTGTTGTGTCACCAGTTTTGTCCTTTATGCAATTGTTAGGCAAAAGTCATTGCATACATCAAAATCTGAGTTGGAAAATGCCACTTCATTGGTACACCCTTGTAAACTCAAGTACCTCCCTATACGGAAAGACATAGACATACATAATGAACTGTTAAATGTCAGGAATAAGACATGACAGAGTGTGCTGTTATAGTCTAATAATTAGAGTTGGGAACTGAAAGTAGGTTCCAAATTAGAACTGATAAGAAAATACCGGGTAAGGGGCACTTTTTCAATTTTTTTTGTTTGGAATTTTGATTCAGCTTATCGGTTCTTAAACACTACATAAGGACGTGCGTGACTATCTTCCAGGACCTGTTTTAGATAAATATGTCATGCATCAGTGTGCAACAGCCATTTGCTTAGACACAAGCTAGCATGTGTGACAACAGTGTGAATGATAGACAGTGAACGATCAAATAGTAGTTTCACTTCATTAAAAAAAACGACAACAGTTGACACAAGTCGAATCTACTCTTAACCCTTTATACCCCAGACTGGCTGCCGGTGGCCTGCTTGTATTTCACAGTAACAGCCGCATTTTTAAGGTTTTTAAGATTTTTAATTTTGCCTGTCCCCGCAAGGGAAAACTCAATTCTGTGAATACAATTAAAAAAAAAAAAAAAAAAAAAAAAGGAAATTGCCAAAAGTTTTATATTTTGTTTGCTTACTTATGGTTAAGGTTAGATTTGGGTTAGGGTTGTTGCCCAGAGCATCACACTGTCTACATCGGCTTGCCTTCTTCCCATAGTGCATCCTGGTGCCATCTCGTCCCCAGGAACGTGATACACACGCACCTGAATGTCCACATGATGTAAAAGAAAATGTAATTCATCAGACCAGGTCTCCTTCCATTGCTCCATGGTCCAGTTTTGCTTATCTGCGCACTGTAGGTGCTTTCAGTAGTAGATAGAGGTCAGCATGGGCACTCTGACAAGTCTGTGGTGACGCAGCGCCATATGCAGTAACTGCGATGCACTGTGTGTTCATTTTACCTGTCAGTGATTTTAATGTTACGGCTGATCGATGTGTACTATCACAACTAAAAAGTTACACTTTCACCTCCGACTGTACAGAGCACTGACTCAAGCGCCTCCTTCTATAAATGCTAAATAAATATCAGCATTTCCTTTTTTTTAATCCGTTAATGTGGCGTGTCCAATATACAAAGCCTTGTGTAAGTTGTTTCTGTAAAAATGATCATTTATTTAAAAAGTGCATTCATTTAAACTTATGATTTGCATTAGGACCAGTCAGAATTGTAAATTCTAAGTTATAATAGGAATAAAACTCTGGGGAGCCCATTTAAATCTGACCTACTTGCCTGCATTACCACCAACCCATTCCCCAATCTATCATATCCCATGCTTAAGGTATTGGATCTCATTACCCACTTTGCACATGGGGAAAGTTAAGCCATGGTCATACTGTATCCCCTATGGTGTGTCTTCTCCAAGGTTCTGGTTGATGGATGAGGCAGAAGGAACTGTAGTGATTACTAAGGGCTACAGAAAGAAACCTGGTAGCTAATGAAAATCTGTACGTTTTTTGTTTTTTTAACAAGCAAAGCATTTCAGTGGAGTGATTGATGAGATACTTATTCTTGAACTGGAGATGTGAAGAGCTTGTGGCCTCCATACAATGTCAGCTCTGAAGACCTCAGCAGTTTGCATCCTAAGGGTCTGCAGCTTTTGCTCACATTGATAATAATGTCAATTTGGACATCCTCCCTTCTGCCAATCCCATGTTTTTTTTTTAGTTTCTGTATTCCATGATTGATTTGACCTTGACCCTGCTTCTTCTTACCCATGTATTACCAGACTGAAATTAATTACAGGCTGGATTACAGGATTACACCTGTCAATGGAATGATAAGAATGGCTGTGATCCACAAGAAAAATGGTCAGCGCTACCCATCAACATCTGTGGTCTTAATATTTCAAGCATTAAATCCTTTTCCTCATTATTTCTTTAGCCGTATTGCAAACTCTGTTTAGAGGTTTGAGGTTGGGAGCTCATTGCAAATGCAAAATTATGATTAAGGGTGTTGCACTTTATAATTATTATGTAGTGATTTATCTAAATATGAATAAATGCTGTGATTGTCTGTATTGCAGCAATATAATGACACATTGTATTCCAACAGCCGTCTGAGTTAACGTGTGTAATTAGTATGTAATACTGAAATTGAAAAACTGAATCAGTATTCAGACTTAGAATGTGAGTACAGACTTAAGTGCTATGCAGACATTGCACAAATATTGCACACGCAGAACAGCGGCGATTCTAGGATCAGACCTTTAGGGAGGCTCAGCCCCAATGAGCATGTGACATGCATACAGTGCCTTGCAAAAGTGTTCAACTCCACTTCTAAATCACCCATTCAATTGGGGAGAATCCACAGTTGATAAAAATCTATCAGTACATTGCTTAGTTGTGTGAAATCATCACTGCAATATAGCTGCATTATATCTATGTGGTCTTGATTATCTGTCCATTGTCTCAACTGGTACTCTCTCTCTCTCTCTCTCTCTCTCTCTGCCAACTCCATCCTGCCTTCTCTCCTTCTGTCACTCTCTATCCTCCTCTCTCCCTCTTTGTGCTGTCAACCAAAAGGCAAAGGTAACAGCTAAATAGAGAATTCATAATCTAATAAGAGGTACAATTTGATCCATATCCATTTTTAACATTATTCTAATTGAATACGGATGCTGTGAGCAATGCTTTGAGTCACTGTCATTTCGATCTTACTCTCTCATGTAAACCTGGCAGTAAAAAAAAAAAAAAAATTATATATCCATCTATGGAAAAACAAACATTTCCAATGAGTCGTGGTCAGTTGTAATGTTTTAATTCACTGTCCATAAATGTACTGTAAATATACTATAAAACCCAATTCTATCAGAATAAGAATCGTTACCATATGAATAAAGTGCATCAGTCAGCTCCTTGGCTGTCAATCATGCAAGCAGACTACTTCAGAAAGCTAACATTAGCCCATCATCTAAAACAAACTATGTCTGCTAATGTTCTTTAAGACTATTCACACCATGGAACTACTTTGTAAGCCAGAGGGATAACTAGCAAATTAACCCAATAGTCTCAAAACATTCAGCAATTTTATTTGTTAATGTTTCAAACTTTCAAGCCTTTGATCTGTACCATTAAATTCACTAACCTAGTTCTACTCCTACTCCTTTAACTGGTGTGGCGGACTACCAACGTTAAATTAAATGTTGAAATTTATTTGAAATTAAGCACGCATGTCTCACTTATAAGTGATTCTGATCTTGGACTGAAGCCCAATTTTTTGCATCTCAAACAAGAATAGTTAAGTTTAGCAACACTGGCTGACACTTTGTCATGCTAATATTTATATTTTGGGCTGTAACTACATCTAGATGAACCGTGGGACATCATTTGAAGCCAAGCCCATCAGCGTGACATTATTAACAAACTAGTAGTATTGTCACTTTAAAGCATATGAAAAGGTTATTTTTATTGTTGTTGTTTTGCACATAGGAATTCAGTGCCAGGATCTTAATCAGAGACAATGCTTCAAATTAACAAAAATATTGGCAGTGAAAGAGAGACTTAGGAGCTTGATAAACTAGATTACATCCCACACATTCTTTTTAATTTGATGACTTTTTATTATTTATTATCTTGTGACTACATTAAATTGTGCACAGGATTATCCGTCAGCACCAGATTAAAAAAAAAAAAAATAATAATAATAATAATAATAATGGATCGAATGCTATTTTCTAAGCTTCCGAATAATGACAGTGGAAGTCGTATTGCTAAATTGAACTAAATTTGCAGTGATTAATGTGATCATTGCAACTAGAACTCTATTGGCAATCTAATCTATATATACTTCTATTAGATATTTATCTCAATACTTGTCATCTTCTTAATCATATATCATCATATTAGTCTGCAGTGCTTTGGCCTGCAAAACTAAAAAAAGAAAGCTATAGGTTCGATTCGCCCTCGAGAGACCATGGATCATGATACGTTCTTGTTTCACAGCACCTTTGCCAAATGCTTATTCTATTTGATCATCTTCAACCCCTAGTTCCACTCAAATAGACTCGTAGACTGAAATGTGCACATCCTCGGCATGCTTTTAAAAACGAGGTATTCAACATTTTCCAAGTGCTGTAGTTTGTGAAGTATGCCTTTGATGGCTGTGCCATGAATTGATTGGATTGGGATAAACACTGACAGGCAGTTATGAGAGAATATCTAATGCAGTAAAGGAGACTTGGAGGCACGGACCTGCTAAAGGGCATGCTTGTGCTGCATTCAACCTAATCAGGTTTCGGCTGTCAAAAATGACTTATATCCTGAGCCGCAAGCACACTCCCAGTGATTCTGCACAACAGGAAGTATAGAGTGGAACGCGGGCTAATGCAATTGAATACAGTAACTATAAAATCATAATACGGAATTATTAAAAATGATGAACTTTCTAAAAACTGTTAAAAATTCACATTGCACTATGTACATTTTAGTCTATTCAAACCCAGACTCTTTAATCCATTTTCTTACTATTTTTTCCCCTTGTTTTCCTGTAGGCTTCTCTTCTGTTTGTGTCAGAGCAGGGCTCATCCTCTCTTGCGTGTTCTCATTTCTCGAGTTCCCTTAGTGCGTACGGCATTACTGGCATGTCAAAACACAAAGATCAGACAGCGAGGAGCAGACAACTTTTTTTTTTTGCAATGTTTCTCAGATGCTCAGTTTGCAAGAATAAATTGTGTGAGTCATGCAGGCTGTCTGAAATCATGTGTCTGTCCGCGTAACTGACGCGTCTTGTCAAGCTGCACAATAGCATTTGATCTGTCGTGTGCAGAGAGGGTCACAGTGTACCAGTGAAAGGTACAATTATGCCTTGAATATCCTTGAATATCAATAAAGATTGAAGTGCCACATTAATGAAGAATGGATGTCAGTATAGCTTGGCTGATAGGTGCGAAATAAAAAGTCGAAAGATTGTAAAGCACCAACCATAATGCAATTCAACGCTATTTTACTCGTATAGCACTTTAACAATAGACGTTGACACAAAGCAGCTTCACAGAAACTTGAATGCAGATTTTGATCCCTAATGAACAAGACAGATACATCAGTGGCATGAAAAACTTCCTGAGATGACATGAGGAAGAGTGACTCTTGCGGGAAATCCGATCGTGGAAATATAAACCCTTGCAGTATTCAGTTCTTATTCTAGCATCCATAAAATCATTGCTTAATTGTTTTAGTCAAGATTCCATATACTGTACATGTTTCTCTATTCCTTCCTTAAGTAGACATGTTAATATCTAATATCTACATATGAGGAAGAAAGGTTAATTTTATCTGTCGGGCCATGCTCTGTTCATGCACATTGTCTCAATGTTTCTATGAATATAGACTACAATAATTATTATTTTAACACAAATTTCATTTCAAAGGGATTATTTATTATGATCTCAAATGCCTTAAAATGGGCATCTAATAACTGGTGTAAGATCTTCAAGATAGCCTTGTATGACTAAGAACCTTTACACGCAGTGTGTCTCTTTCAATCTCTTTTTGCCTCGTGGTAACTTTATTACGGCCATTGATGAATCCTGAACAAGAGCAGCTGCGCCACATCAATACCCTGCAGGCATGTTGAAATTTTTCCACTTTCCCTTCGATTTGTGTGCCATGACCACAAGACCAAGCTGCCAATTCAGGAGCTGGGGCGACCGACACCTACAGTCTTGAGGGGTGAATCGTGCCAGGTTTCCAATGTGTGAGCAAAATGAGTAACGCTCACCCTGATGGTCACATGTATGCACTAAATAAATGAAGGTTTTAGGACAGGAATTGCCTGATGCCTGACAGGAAATGATAGTATTCTAGGTTCATAACTTTCTGAAAGGACATCTTTTGACATGATACCGCATAACCATGTGAATTCTCTTGGCAGTGAGATGTAGCTCTGGCACAAACATGTGACTGCTCACAGTGATTTTTCAAAAAAGATCTGCTGGAAACCTTTCATCTATTGTGTCTTTCAATTTATTTGTTTTCACTCTGTCGGGTTTGATTATGTGGTCTTGGTAATTGCGAATATTGCTTTACAATATTTCTCCAGGATTGTTTACTCCCTTGGTTTTATGCCAATTATAGTTTAGTTACACATATGCAATTCTGCAGCAATAGAATTAAACTTGCACTGTGGGATATTGCTCCTTTTTTCAGTTTGATGAACCCGAGTTACGGCTATATAGTTGTAACCCTATATTTTAGCACATATACCCCCCACGTCAAAATAGCTCCTTCCTGCATACTATTTCAATCCATATAGTCTGAAGCTCAGCATCTATTTCACTGCAGCATCAATGTAACTTCAATCTAGCACACACATAATGTCACTCATAATTATGAGTTATTGGAAACCCACTGTGTGCATTCAAAAGGTGATAGGTGATGGCTGTTGGATCAAGATTAATGCCTTTCTTTCTCCACTGGGATTTCAGTCATCAGAACAGTCCCCCTGCATCTTCAATCCTGCTTGCTATTAAAGAATCATGCTAGTGGAAAGCTGATTAAAATTGATTTAGGGTTTGGGCATAAATGGATTTAATGATAAAAATGTCCAGGGTAATCACTGGATGTTAGCTAAAGGTGAGACTACCATATCTATATCTGTATAGAAGATGCAGACCTCAAATTCCTGTGACAGCTCAAACTCCCAGACAGATTTCATTCTGTAGCAGTGTTTCAATATTCAGAGCCTGGAGAATGAAGAATGGGGTTCTAAAATCAGCCAAGAAAGACAGACAGAGAGAGGTCTGAAAGGTGGCATGCTAGGATACAACATATATCTATATCTCATGCTAGGATACAACTATATCTCTTCCTGAGATCTCTCATCAGATTTATAAAATAAAACAAAAAAATGTCTATCTGTCCTTACCAGTCAGCTGTTTACAACAGGGATTTCCCGTAGGGATATCTTGAATTACAATGTAAACACAGATTTCATAAAATCCATAAAACATGTAATGATGCATGACTGAAAAGGTTGAGGAAATATTGTTAGCAATTCATCATCTTTTAAACAAAATTCACCCACCACCCACTGAATCATCCAACATGGGTCATATAAGATGAACATGGCCCCTCTATGGGGTATTCTTTGTTTTCCCACTGTGAAACAAGAGAAAGATGTATGCACATGAACAGTATTATAAGCATGACTGATTTGGCCCTTCTTTGTAGAGTGCTATCTCAAAAAATAGTCTGTGTCTTTAACAGTCTCTGCAGTGGTATTGACCCAAAATGTCATTGCTGTGTTTGGAAGGACAAATTGACCTGGTTTTTTTTTTGTTTTTTTCTTCATTTTGCCTTTTCAGGCCTTTGTACATGATCTACCATGGCCAGAGTGTTCTGCAGTCTCCTGCTTCTGGGAAGTACAGTGATGACAGCCACTGCATGCCCCAAGTACTGTGTCTGCCAGAACCTGTCTGAGTCTTTAGGCACCCTGTGTCCTTCTAAAGGCCTGCTCTTTGTCCCACCTGACATTGACCGTCGGACTGTCGAGTTACGGCTGGGGGGGAACTACATTATCAGGATTACACAGCAGGATTTTGTCAACATGACAAGTCTTGTGGACTTGACACTTTCCCGGAACACCATAAGCTCTATCCAGCCCTTTTCTTTTGTGGATCTTGAAACTCTACGCTCACTCCATCTGGACAGCAACCGCCTAACCGAGCTTGGTCCGGATGCTCTGAGAGGTCTTGTCAACTTGCAGCACCTCATACTGAATAACAACCAGCTGAGCCACATCTCCAAAGAGTGCTTTGATGACCTGCTGCTAACGCTGGAGGATTTGGACCTGTCCTACAACAACCTACAGAGTGTACCCTGGGAGGCCATTCGCAAGATGCTCAACTTGCACCAGCTCAGCCTTGACCACAACCTCATCAGCCACATTTCTGAGGGCACTTTCACAGACTTGGACAAGTTGGCCAGACTTGACCTCACATCAAACCGGCTCCAGAAGCTTCCACCAGATCCCATATTTGCACGGTCTCAGACCAATGTGGTGCTGAGTACACCGTATGCTCCTGTGCTGTCTCTTAGTTTCAGTGGAAACCCGCTTCATTGCAATTGTGAAATTTTGTGGTTGCGACGGCTCGAGCGTGAGGATGACATGGAGACATGCGCGTCTCCTTCGAATCTAAAAGGGCGGTACTTTTGGTACGTGCGTGAGGAGGAGTTTGTCTGTGAGCCACCTTTGATTACCCAGCATACGCACAAACTTCTGGTGCTTGAAGGTCAGACGGCCAGCCTACGCTGCAAGGCAGTGGGTGACCCCATGCCTTACATACACTGGGTGGCTCCTGATGACCGACTTATCAGTAACTCATCACGGGCCACTATTTATGAGAATGGTACTCTGGACATCATGGTCACCACCTCCAAGGATTATGGTACTTTCACTTGCATCGCCTCCAATGCTGCAGGAGAATCCACTGCCTCAATTGAACTCTCCATCATTCAGCTGCCTCATCTCAGCAATGGCACGAACCGTACGTCACAGCCCAAGTCCAGGCTATCTGACATCACCAGCTCTACAAAAACCAGCAAAGGGGAGACTAAACCTCAGCCAGAACAGGTGGTGTCTGTGTCAGAGGTCACCTCTATCTCTGCCCTGGTCAAGTGGACAGTGAGCAAAACAGCTCCCAAGGTGAAAATGTACCAGCTCCAGTACAACTGCTCAGATGATGAGGTCCTGATTTACAGGTAACCATTCAAAGTCTCTTTGCCCTCTTATGACTTGTGAATACTAAACAAATTGGAAATTCTCTTTCTCCCTTTCTGTCTCCTTCCACTCTAACTTAGGCTAAAAACTGTATATTTGAATATAACATACTATTCCTGTTATTGTATTGCTTAAAGGACTGAATGATAAAAATTCTAAATGCAATAATGAGAATAAGTCATGAAAATATCATAATTAAGATATATGCTTAAGTGCAAATCGTTGCCATTTTCTTTTCATGAATGTTCTCTAATTCTCAAAACAATACCATGCAAAATGTAATTATAGGTCTTCATGCCATACAAAACATCTTATCATTTTATTCGGTATCCTCAATCCGATATTCATAGCCCGAACCCTACATTCACATGCACGTGTTTTTCTCCTTGGCACTATCCAGAGTTTCTTTAGTTCCAGTAGTAGCCAAGATGTAAAGCCAACATTTCACTAAACAATTTATACACACCATATATTTAAAATAATTGGAATGTTATGGTCTTTTATACTAGCCTTGCTGGCAGATTAGCAAAGCAAGATAACTTTACTAGCTGTATACATTCACCAGAGGCACCAACAATCTATTCTTCTTCCTTCCAAGCTGTTTTTTCCCCAATATTCTCTCTGTTCACATTTAATGAGAGGTCATATATGACAGGATAATACCTGAAACATGGTTATAAGTTTATCTTTGGTTTTTGTCAAACCGTTAATGGGAACTAATTGTAGGTAGGAACTAAAGTTAGTAGTGAGTAGGGAAGTTAAGAAATGTCATACCGTATGCACCATAGGGATGATCATAAGGAATCATTCAAACCATTTTTTTTTTTTTTTGCATTTGTGGGTAATTATTATATATGCATTTTCATAGAATTGGGAAAAAATGTTCTAATGTTGCTTGTCGCTCTGTAGCTTTGGTGCTTTGTGTCTGAAATCGTGACTGTGTGTTACACGTACATACAGAATGAAGGGCCACCTGTAGCTTGGTTGCTTGCCACTGTGAACATAAGATCAGTAGTTGTTACTAAATTAGGGACAGCTGTTGCTGTTTGCATGCAGTTTTGACCTATGGTAATAACTTTCTTCTTCATTCATGTATCACTGAGAAGAATTATCTAGATCTTTCTGGCTCAGATAAATATGTTTCTGTCAAAGCTGGTATTCTATTTTTGTAATGATGCATCATCTAATTATGCCATTATATTATTAAATCATCGTTTCTAAGTTGGTCACCTCCACTGGCAAACTGTCACCTATCAACAGTGTACACTTGTGTAATCTATATTTACCTGGTGGAGTGGTAGTGGGTGGTGGGGGATGGTTAGTATCAGTGTTATGTAAATCACAGGGTCTACTGCATGGGAACTATGTGAGAATAGCAAAAGCTGAGATCCTGCTATTGTGAAGGGTAAATACGTTGACGTGTGTCTCAGACATAAACTGCTGGAATCTATCATTGAGTCCTTTCATCTATTGTTTATGATATTATTGTCCCTGTGTCTAAACAATATGCTATATATTAGTAAGTGCAGTAGAGCCAAAGATTGTGTTGTTTTCTTACCAGCTGTTATGTATCTGTTCTATCCAGTCTGCAGGGAAAAATACATGAATTTCTGTTTTTATTTTTTCATGTTTTCGTTTGTCAGCTTGTGTTTGCTGTCAACTGGTTTACTGATGCTAATTGCATAAGCTAAAAGACATTGTGGAACTTTCAGCACCACAGAAATAATAATCCGAGCAAGTGCATGTATATTTTTTGTATAGTTTCGACCCTGTGTTGATTTCAGAAACCAGTCTAAATTAAAATTAGCGCGCCAAGTTCTTTATTTTTTTCTTTTTTTCTTAAGGTGAATGTACAGACATTCTGCCGCAGAAAAAGAACAGTTCAAAGAAGTCATTGAAAGCCCAACGTTGCCATGGCATTCATATCCATCATGACGTTAATGTCCGTGTACGTAAACCGTAACTAATCTGTCTTTTTGTTATCCAACAGGCTGTTTTAATATCTTATTGATATAGTGATACAGCCTTACACATTGCTCCTTTAGTGTGTTTTTTAAGAAGTAGATAAATTGGACATTATTTGTCATTATTTAGAAAAAGGAAAGACAACAGCGTACGAATTACTTGGAAATTATTAAAGCACTTGAATTAAATTGAGCCTAAAATCTTTAGGGACAATTTTAAATATATGGGTTTTGTTTTTTTAAAATCATTTACTTACCAAAGTAATGATTTAAATATTTAATAATTAATTTAAATGGTACAGCACAATGCCTTCAGATAGTATTCTTTTAGTGGAGAGACTGTTCACAGATCAACTCAAGTCAAAGTAGCATTCTAAACACAGTCATAGAGAAGCACAAACATGGAGTAGGATATATGACCTTGTCAGCGCACAGATCTATCACAAAATACACATAGTGGACAAAATATAAAACTACATTCACACGGTCTAGGTCAGGCTGTCTCTTTGAATAGAGTGAACTAGAAAGGCACTTGTTAGAATGTCTGCTGTGACTCCAACTGTCACTTTGACTGAGCTGCACTGATCAGTGGCTGAAAAAGGATGCAAAAGGTACCTTACTCTTAACTGAGTTGAACTTGTGTTCCTCAAAATCACCATGTATCCCATTTCCCATCTAATTTGGCAGAACCTGAAGAATTTTCTAAAGATTGTGGGAAAAAAATTATAATAAACGACACCACTGGTTTCCAGCGGTGGCTCGAGTATATACGGAAAAAAGGTGGATGAATACCTACAGATTGTTCACAATTTATTCTTTTTTTTTTTAGATGGTAGTTTTCTGTCAAAAATTGGTGTTTGGTTAAAAGATTAAAGTCCCTAGTCAAATCAATACAAATGTCGGGTTGTGACAGCGTAAGTTTAAAACAAGTACGTTAAAACAATAAAGGAATACTTTTTCAAGGCATTGTCAGTCTCTTTTAGAGCCTAATAGTGATGCCTTTCATGGGGCGACCATTGTCCTGTACTATGAACCATTTACATAACAGCCACAGAGATATGACTCACTAATACTCCACACTACAAACTAAACCACGCAAATTTCAAATAATATCACAAAACTCAAAAGACGTGTTTAATGATTTTAAGATCATTGATAATTATTACTTTTAATATGAATAAATAATTAAATAAATAACGACGCTACAGTACTGCGCTCTTGTATGAGAGCAAGCTCAATGGGTTCTTCAATGGTTCTGTATTATACAGCATCTTCTCCAGTGACAGAATTGTGATTTTGGATGAATAATGGACTTCCTTAGAATGGGAGTGGAGCGCAGTCAATGTGTCACACTGCAATTCTTCTGCTGATATGGCTGTAGTGCGCTGTTGAGTAAAGGATAAATCACACTCACATTTCCATGGGTGTGAGAAATATGTAAGTTCTACAGACCATGCAGTTTGTGTGCAAATTTGATAACACTTTTCCTAACAAAACCTGGAGGTAATTTTTTTTTATTAAGGAATCTTGAGATTTCTAACTAAAGGTGCTAAAAACAGAGCAGTGTTAATGAGAATCTATTAATTTTGCTAATCGTTTATGCAAATGAATAAAACTGAAGGGCAAGTATTAAATTTGTGGAAAACCATTATCGGCATTTGAAGCCAATTTTGTAATATTTAGTAATGGGAATTATGCCTTAGCATTTCAATTGTCAAGCATAGAAGCATATAGCATTTAAACAGAACTCTTTTATCTTGGTCATATCATATTCTGAGCAATTATCTGAAGTGTCTTACCGCCATTAATTGATGATATATTTGCTGTGTCATTAGCATTATGTGTGGCATATGAACATTATGTGTTCAGCTTATTCCAATGGGAGATCTGAACTCACCAAAGCTAACAATTAACACATGAAAATCCTCATTTAAATATAAGTCTTTCACCTCACAGCATTCATGCCATTTTCCCTTTGGTGAATCATTTGCAGCATCAAAGTAACTGCCTGCACGGTCCGCACAAACTGTGCACACAAATTAATGCTTATTATTTTTCTATCTTATAAATCAGAGCCTAATTTTAACCGGAGCTTCAAACGCTACCAACAAAGTCAGCCTCAGAATGAATTTTCATTCTTTTCGTTATGCTTTTCATTCTTCCTTTTATCTGTACATCTTGATTCGCCCTGTAGTCTGAGTAAAATCACAGATCCACCTGGAAAATGAGGCACAAATGCATTCATGTAATTGCTTTGTTTGTGCTGAGAGCTCTCAGAAGGGCACAGTTGTCTAATCTTTTATGGTTTAATTAAAAATCTGTTTATATTTCACCAGCCAGGAATCTTCAAAGACACAGTGCACGGCAATATACATGCCAGAAGAATGCAAAGCTGTTGAAACTGTTGAATTACCCATTACCTTTATGATTTAATTAGCCTCAAGATGACTTGAGCACTTTTGTTTGCTTGTTTTATTACCGTTTTTCCATTGCTCTGCAATTCTTTATGTTTTTTTTTTCTCTTAATTATAAGGAACTCAAAGATTACACAAAAGAGTACTGGCAGATGCTACAGGTTCTTCATCACATGTCATGATACAAGCTGTGTACAAACTAGAGGCAACTGTAAATACCAGCAAACTGCCTAGTGTTCAAGACACAAATAGTCAGCTTGGCATGCATGATGCTTTACAATAATCAGTCTCGGTAGGTTTCGGAGTGCCAGTGGCATATTCCATTTCCGTGCACAGCAATCACTTTGAATGCAAATGTTATGCCATGCTAATGGCTCAAGTATCACGTTACTATTTACTTGGGGATAAATGACCTGAAAAGGGAAAAAAGTGCTTGTTTGTTGTCTATTTATTAGGGTTTTTTTTTTTTTATTTGCTTGTTTTTTATTAAATTTTAATAATTTAAGGCTTTTTTTTTCACCACTGGGTGTCAGGTAAGCCAGACTGCATTTCCCAGTAGCCTCTGCTCATGCTAGTCAAGCTTTTGCCATTATTTTTGTTCATACTCTTGGTTTTTAATGTGAAGTGTTTTTTGTTTTGTCTTATCTTTTATTAAAGAATTCTTCAATTGTATCTGACTCTCCTGCAATGATTGTGGCACTGTGTAAAATTCCCTACATGATCCTTTTTTATTTTGTTATTCGGGGCAAAACGTACAAAATGTAGTTAAAGATTATTATTATTATTATTATTATTAGATGATGATGATGATGAATTAAGTTATTAAAGTCTTTTTGACATCTTTGAGAAAGGCTTGTAGAAACAAAAATGAAAGAAAGTATGAAATGATTAATTCAAACACTCCCACTGATTTGGGTAAATAAGGAAAGATCTCCAAGTGCTCATCTAACACTTGAAAGACTTTGTTCCTTGTTCTTCTAATACTCTTTTAGGAATAAAAACAAGTTATTTGAGGAGTCTCTGAATAATAACGTGTTTTCACCCTGTTTCTTAAGGGGTTCTACTTGGGACATGGTCTGTTTATACAATTCTATATATGATTTTTAAGCGTCCCCCAGAGGGACAAACTGAAGAAGGCTTAAGGGTATAAGATGTCCATGAGTTTTAAATCTGTTTTCATTTTTATGTAGCTTGCTACTTTTTTAAAATGTTTCCATTAAAAAGAATGCATTCATAATTAAGATTTTGCCATATCAAAAAGGATTCTTAATAGGTTTCTTCCAGTGTTCACCACATAATGAGTATTTAATGGAATTTTAACCTTTAAATGTTGTAATTACTACACATTTCACTGTCACTGTAAATAAAAATAAATTGTTTAGTTACTTGAGGTCATTTGAAATATCAGAAGCCTGCATATTCTTTGGTTTGGTTCCTCAAAGGTTGATAAAAGCTTTGTCCTTTTTTATTCTTGTTTATAGGATGATACCGTTTGCCAGCAGAGCCTTTGTGGTCAATAACCTGATGCCAGGGATGCAGTACGACCTGTGCGTGCTCGCCATCTGGGACGACACAGCCACCACCCTCACCGCCACCAACATAGTGGGCTGCGTTCAGTTTGTGACTCGTGATGACTACCCTCGCTGCCAGTCTCTTCACCGGCAGTTTCTTGGGGGAACTATGATCTTGGTGATCGGCGGCGTGATCGTTGCGACTCTCCTGGTCTTCATTGTCATCCTCATGGTGCGCTACAAAGTGAGTAGCTCTTCCCAAGTCGCCAAGCTTGTATCAGTGAGCAACACTTACTCTCAAACCAATGGTGGAATGCAGGCAGCACAGGTCAATGGTGCGCCTCCACCTCCGGCCCCCAAAGCCGTAGTTGTGATGCATGATGAGGTTGTAGAGTTTAAGTGTGGCTCTTTGCAAAGCAGCCTCTCTTCCACTTCCTCAACAGACACGATTGGCAGTGAGAAGGTGGGACGTTATGACCCGTGTGCCGAGCCCAGCACTGGACCTCGGAGATGGAAGCACGCTCCAGCCAAAACAAGGGCAAATCTAGACCACCTGCTTGGAGCTTTTGCCTCCCTAGACATAAAACCTCCAGCTAGGGATCCAGGTAACCGTTCCTCCACAGGGGCCATCATGGCAACCATGGACATTCTTTCGGACAAGGAGCCACTGCTGGGCCGTGGGGACTCCAGGCTGGGCCGCTTCCTCAAGCTGCCACTGGAGAGCAAGCCCAAGCGCAGTCACTCCTTTGACATGAGTGATGTTGGTGCTTCGCAGTGCCTTAGCTACCCACAGCGTATCAGCAACATCTGGACTAAAAGGAGCATGTCAGTGAACGGCATGTTGCTGCAGTGCGACGAGAGCGAGGGGGAAGGAGATAAAGGGACACTTGACAGCTCTGAATGGGTCATGGAGAGTACAGTCTGATTAATGGCCAAGACTTCTGACTTGTCCTTTGTCAGAAAAGGCCAGATTTTTGGCGTCAGTCCTGTTTGGATAAGAGCAAATGGGCTGACTTTTCAAATGAAGAAGGACTCCTAGGACCAAATTGAAAGGATATGTACTGCATGAATTCCTATGTTAATGATTTTGTCCTTCTGTCCATTTGATCTAAATACAAACTCCAGGTCGACATTGTGAGCATCTGAATGAGGGAAGAGGCAACAGCAAGGGCTGGCCCTCATCACTGAAGCCTGAACCTGAGGCTTTTGCTGACTGCTTTTGCAATTTGAGAACAGATGTGGAATATCCAATCATGAATGATGTATGAGAATCTCAGAGAAAATAAAAGACTTTTTTTTTTTCTTTCTCAAACTAAGTGGATGTGCACAAATGACACAAAAGACTAAATGCACACATTCGATGAGAATACATTTGTATGAAAAAGACATATGAAAAAATAAAATGTGAATGTAATGAAATACAGTATTTTTGTTTTGCTTTTTTCATTTTTTTTTTTCCATTTCTCTTTCTTTTCTTTCTTCTTCTTTTTATAAATCAGATAACCAATGATTGGCTGACGTGTTGGTTTAGGTTAGTATTACTGTATATTGGCTATATACAGTTTCAGATTAATATTATAACGGCATGTTTATGCTATCAGATAAATGATCTACGTCATCACTGAGTGCTGTAATAGGAATGATAAATTTTTTACAGGGTTATTTCATTACCAAGCAAACACCAAACATCAATAACCTCTAAGCTCTCTTTTTTATTCAGATTTTCTAATGGATTACTGGAAAATAAAGGATTTCTTTTGCCACTGGTCTGACCTAAGGCACAGATTTGTTGATATTGGCTACTCCTGGTTTATATTTTTATTTTCGGTTTGTCATTCTGTCTAATTCCTGCAGATAAAATCTGGCATTGATTTCTGTGGAATTTCTAACATTTTATACGAAAGACATAGAAATAAACAGTTCCTGCCTCTTATAAGCTGTAAATGTGATGATTAGAAGTTACCATTTCAAACCACATGTATTTCTTTTTTCTTATTTGGAAAACATTTATTTTTATATGTTCTTGGTTTATTGCCTTTAATACATCACCCAATAATAATTTCATATTATTTAAATGAAATAAGTAAACAATTAATTACACATACCTCCATTTCAAATATGTTATTATGTAATAATTTTTTTATTGCTTATGTGTATTATGTTCATTTTCTGTTACTGATTTTGGTGTATAATTATTTCAATTACTTTTTGTACAACTCTGTATGAAAGCAAGGTGTACAGTGATACTTTTATTTTTCTGGTCAGCGTCAGTAAGAAGGTGCGTCAGTGTGTGTATGTGACGTTACATAGACAAATTTTTCCCTTGGGTTGTAAAAACGAAGAAAAAGAAGAGTCTTATGTGAAATATTTCTGTGATTAAAAGCTTTTGTTACAAAAAAAAAATATATAAACATGAATTCATAAAGTCATATATTGCACTTTATTTGTTCTTTTCTTTTCAGAACTCAGATTAAGTTGGTGTCTTTATTTAGTCCACATAATTGATGGTTCTTTGTAGCTGGGTTTAAAGCTGCAGGAAATTCTCGTTTGTCCCGTCGTGCAGATGCTGACTCTGAGGCCTAACAGACAAGATTAAGACTGTAATTTAAGCAAGACTAAGTATTTCCAGTACATTGCTTTCTACCCATTAAAGCACTCATGGGGCAAGCCTATATGAGAATCTCTTTAATGGATGCATTAATAAAGCATTAAATACATAGCACATGGACAAACCTTCTTTTCGGTGATTACACGATTGGTGTGCCATTTGTGTCCCACTGATACTTCATTAACTAATATTTATTTGAAGTAATGGTAAAAGATATTATGATATGTAAAAAGCACCTTATATCATATTTTTATGATCTTTTCACTTCAAATTGTTTTATTACTATTATTATTGGATTCACCCGTCTTAATACTGTCTTATCATCTTTCTCTTTTTTTTATTAAGTTAAGCATTTTGAGCTGCATTTTATATATGTAAGGTGGTATATAAATTAAATTATTATTAATAGTAGTATTAACAACTGCAATAATAATAATAATAACAAAAACATTAAGAGGACTTAAAAATATCATTTTTGCCTGTCCCATTCGCTTACACTTTAACTTGAAATATAATCTTTTAAAAGTACAATTTTTTTATTATTTTTTACATTACTGTGTGAATCCATTTAACATCTCATGCGTAAAAACATCAGTTTTCGTAAATCATCTATTATAGAGTATAAAAATTTTTTACATATTACTCTTACATTCACTCAACCTGGTTACCTGAATACCTGTTATCCTAACCCCAATGAAATATGTAAAATATTCTACAAGTCAAGTTCAACAGGAAGTAGCATCATCAAAATTTTCTGAAGATCATGAGAAGGAAAAAAAGGATGTTTTCTATTTTTTTTTCTTGACTCATGACCCTGTAAAACAAATGATAGATTTTTACAATAACATAAAAGAATATAAGTAAACAATTATTATTATTATTATTATTATTATTATTATTAATAATAATAATAATAGTAGTAATAATAATATTCATAATATTAATAATTATAACAATAATAATAAAAGTTAGAATCCCCTTATTATTCTCTTTCCATTAGCATGGATGCTAGTTAACCAAATTTTGAATATTTGACAATTCTCTTCTAAAAAATCTTCAAACCAGTTAATCATTTAAGAGCAAAATATATCCTTTACCCTTTCTTCAACTTTGTAATAAAAAAAAGCTTTTTTTCCCATCTGAAATAACAATAATCATGAGATATTCATGATTTAAGGAGACATTGTTACATAGTTAAATGAATGTTTTCCTAGAGTCTGTGTTTATAATTTTTTTTTAAATTAAGTAAACAGAGAAATTACAATATGCTAAATGGCATCCCAATCATGGAATCACCCATTTGCTGTTTAATCTGATATTAAGCATTATTATTAAACATGCTGTGAGCTAACTCAAGAACCAGCAGTTAACACATTTACATAATGCATGTTTAATTGACCACAATATGCAACGAGACATGAATCCTGTTACTGCTGAACCATTGAATTGCATCTTGAACCTGCACCTAGCTGTGTTTACATGACCTTTATCTTTTTTCAGGCAGGTCATTTTGTTTGGCACATTCTTGGAATTAAAGAGGATAATAGTCTAGCTCTGATGCAGGTTTACTACCTGTGATTAGTGCTCATCAGGGCATAATCAGGGTCCTTGGTACACACTCACCTCAGCGCTGTCCTTATTAAATCAAGGAGACATGCTGTGGGTTTTCAGACTACAAAATAAGCATGCGATTAGTCCCATGTTGGTCTTAATGCTACATTGTATAAATGAAATAAAAGTTTCACAAACTGCAGTTAAATTTCTCAAACCTTCTGCATTACTAGCTCTAAGACACCAGGGGTCTAATTTATTACCCATCTCAATACATCATTTTGTGTTATACACGTTTGGTGCATACACACATTTCTACACGTACAGTGTGATTTATCAAGTTATTCATGTGTGTGAGGATGTGTGTATATTTAGAGCGTCTTCTGACCATGCGTATGCAGAAACCCCTAGTGGCAGAAGAGTGTAATCACATGTAAACTGATTATGAAGAGCTTCCATTAGAGAAATTGCTGATTTTGGTGCAGACAGGTAACAACAAAGTTTTTGCTTCTTGAACACTGTCAGGTGTTTCTTATAGATTTTTGGGTGCTGATCATGAATATCACATCAAAATTTACCCATCAGGTACCGTTTCAGAGAACTCTTCAGTTTAGTCATGATTTTTTCTTATATTTGTATTCAAACATTTTTGCTCCTGTAAGTGACTTATCAACAACGGTTTGTGCAGCCTGGGCGTGTCCAGCATGGAATCAGGCCGGGGTGGAAGCTGTTCTGTGGAAGTTGACATCCTGGGCATGCCTGGGCAGGTCTGAACGAGCTTGACGCTGTCTCAGCATGCTATAAAGGTGGCTTGCATACATCAATCCTGCTTATTTGGTTAATATAGATAGTCAGTGTGAATGTATAGTATCAGTATAGTAAAGTATAGAATCTGTAGCAATATAACAGTAAGTAAGCTTGTTGCTATAGACGTTTTGGTGTCAGGTGATATGTCTCATCAATGTCGTAACAACCGCAATATATTCTGCTATATCTGTGGCGAATATACACTTGCGCCTCAGAGACGTTGGACGTTGGACGCTGCTCTTGTGAAGAAAGAATGAATCGCTTGTCGACCCGGCAAAGATATTTTTTCCTCCTCTTCATATAAAACTGGGACTCATGAAGAATTTCGTGAAAGCACTGAACAAGGAAGGCGAAGGTTTTCGTTATTTAAGACAGATGTTCCCAAGAATAACTGACGCCAAGATCAAAGAGGGTATTTTTGTTGGCCCCCAGATCAGACATGTTATGGGTGACAAGCGGTTTGAAGATCTGTTAGTTGGGCCGGAAAAAATTGCCTGGAAAGCCTTAAAATACGTTAACAATTTTCTGGGCAATTACGGAGCCCAAAACTACATTCAGCTGGTAGACTGGATGGCAGATACTTCTTTGCTGAGAGTGATGTGTTATCAGTCAATTTCATTTAGCCCGTGCAATTTTAGTTGATCTTTGCCAGCAACTCGCCCCAACAACTCCATTTCTATAAACTCAAGTTGCTTCTACTCTAGGCTTTTTAACCACAGGCACATTTCAACGGGAAATTGAAGACAGACCTGGCATTCCCAAACCAACTCTGAGCCAAATAATGATATGTCTTGCATGCATTTATATCACTCACACTGCAATATATTGCATTTTCAAAAACTACAGCAAAAAAAGATAATAATGAGGAATTTACATATAATCACAAGTTGTTAAAGGCAAGTTGTTTACTTTTTATGGTAATTTGGGGGCGTTTCTTGGTGGTTGTGCACGAGCAGACCAATTTAGAATGTGTAGGATTTATGAACGTCCATACAGCTGTATTGTGTAGAGCTGTACATTTGCATGTGTGAGACATGTCAATTTTAAAGTGTGCACTGCCACTTCTTATGCCCAGAATTAGAACTTGTTCTATACACTCTTTGAAAAATGAGAACACTCTCTTTCAAAAATGAGTAAATATCTTTTTTTTCCTCTGCTCTGCAATGTGTTTATAAAATGTAGGCCAGAACAAAATGAGATGTTAATGGTATAATGAAGTTCCCCAAACAGCTGTGTTCTAGTGCTTCATTATTATAATGCAATATTACCATACAGTAATAGCAAGCTAATTGCATATTGGATAGAGTAATGTGCTAGAATGCATGTTTTCCATACATATGAGTGCTATTAGTGTATAATGCTAACATATTATAGTAATAGTACTAACTGAAGTATTAAGAACTGGTTCTTAATACTTTGTGTAAGGTTAGATGAAGGGTGTCAAACATACAGCCCAAGATAAAGGCTGTAATCCAGCCCTTGAAATAAATTTAGAATCTAAATTAAAATTTTGTGGACCTTAATTGAGTTAAAACAGTGGCAAATTGGTGTGTGATGGCAGGAGCATTGTGAATGGAGGGTGGGACTGGGAGGATGAAAGTTAAGGATGAGCCTTCACTTAATCAGTCAAGTAGTTTGGCAACGTATGGCATTGGATATGCGTAAAATTTAGACACTGCATATCCAATGTCGCACATTGACAAACTGCTGAATCTGTTAAGTGCAGGCTCATCCTCACCACTCATTCTTCAGACTCCATCCTCCATTCACAAACTGGCATTCGCCAACACCCCTGCCACCAAGAAGTGGTAATAAACTCTGGGCCATAAAATCAGATACTGACAAGATGAGCCAATGATATGTAAAACTTGATTGACTTCAGACTCCACCCTCCATTCACAAACTGGCGTTCGCCAACACCCCTGCCACCAAGAAGTGGTAATAAACTCTGGGCCATAAAATCAGATAATGACAAGACGAGCTAATGATATGTAAATTTGATATTGTAACCATGTTTCTTTCTGAAACAAATAATTTATGAGTTTCACACCAGTGGTGAGAATACTTATGCGATCACAACTTTTGCATTTTACGCTTGTGTTTTGTAAATAATTTTTCAAACAATTTAGATTTTCTCTCCGCTTCAGTAGTATGGGTTATTTTGTGTAGATTCAATATGTAATAATGAATGGAAATGAATTCAGTTCCAGGTTGTAACATTAGAAAATATATATACTAGGAATATATAATTTACAATGTCTTTTTGTAGTGAATCTGGCCTGTTCTTCTATGCTGTAGGTGGTATATCCTTTTTTTTTGCATTGAGATTGCACCTTTCACATAAATGACATCACAGTAAGTCATTTAAAAAGAGTTGTAATTGTATTATTACTAAAAGGATTTTCTGGTCTGGAACATTATACCTTGGTCTTGGATTTCCTAAAAAAAAAAAAGGATACAATGATTGCTAATGTACATTATATGGCTAAAAGTATGTGTACACCTGACCTGACCATAAAAACCATATGTGGGGCTAACCCATACTTCTAGTCCATGGCCCAATTACTGCCATCTCCTAGCTTCTACTACTGTCCTTCTGCAAACTGTGATAATTCTTAGGAGGAACTCATGCATGCGTGTTTTATAGTTATTATGAAGCATTCATATCCATTTTATTGATTTATGCTCTGATAGTTATTCTCTGGTAATAATCCTGTCATTTCTCTTGAATTATACAGGCACTAAACAGCAAACATGCACTAAGAGGAATTGCTATATCTATGAGGAGATGTGTATTGCAGCTCAGTTAATCTTCAACTGAGAAGTTATCTGTAATTTCATTGCCTTTTATAATGTTGTTTCTATTTGCTTGTTGCCTTTATGTGGACAGTGATTTCCTTCTCTGTTTTCCTGTAAGGATGTTGTTTTGTTCGAATTGTCTCATACCTACCTGTCACTGTAGGGATGAGTCAGGCTGGATCAGGATGGGGTCAGAGGTTAAACATTTCTTCAGTACAGAAAAGACTATATCAGCTTTGGGCGTCCAACAGAAGAGAGCCACTGTGGAGGTGAGTTGGTCACCCAGCTGTAGGCCCTAAAGAAGTGGCAGTAGAAGTTAGTGAACACTAGAAATTGATGGATTTGTTTATGGCATGTAAGCTTTAGCCACCCTGCCACTGCTCTGATCTTGTCAGGGTCCATCCTCACCTGCCTACTTCTCAATTATATAGCAAAAGAAGCTGGGTGAATTCCTTGAGGATGTCATTCAACAGGGCCTGGAACACTGCAGGGGCATTGATAAAGCTGAAAGGCATCAAGAGGCATTTAAAGTGCAATAGAGGGTGTTGAAAGCAGTCTTCCACTCATCACTCTCCCATATCCTGACCAGATGATAGGCATTGTGCAGGTCCAGCTTGGTGAAGATGGTGGCTCAATGGTAAGGTTTGAAGGCTGAGTTGATCTAGGGTGGAGGATACTTGTTTTTTATTGTAATGTTGTTAAGGCCTCGGTAGTCAATACAAGTGCAGAGCGAACCAACTTTCTTTGCCACAAAGACTTTCTTTGCCTGTGCTCCCAAAGGCAGTTATCCATCTAGTCAAGACCGCCAGGACCGCCGTCCCTTACTGCCAACTTAACCTTTATTTGATTGCCAATCCCATTAAGGAAACTCCTTGGAGTGCTTCATCAGTCCAGCTGGAGTCAGCAGCTAGGGTTCCCAGAGCCCTGGTGTCAGGTAAGGCATTTGGTGGCATTTTTGCCCCAGAAAGGATGGTTGAAAACCTTCCACATCTCATTGACAAAGCTAGAGAAAGAGGAGCAGGCATGTGATTGGTTATACCATAATGCTGTTATTTCCCATACTGCTGATAGTCTAGTGCATTATCTCTGAGAAAGCCCATCATGTAATTAATCTAATGTCAAATTATGTTGCTCAAACACCAGGGAGCCTTGAAAAAGGAAGTCCAGGAACTTTTCCACGTCCCTTGAATAAGATGCCAGCACTGGCATGTGAGGTTCTCTGAACAGGTGTACCTGTGGAGATGGAAGGCTGATGGTATGGGCTCCTGCTGCTGGATACCTGGGTAAGGTGTGTGTGTGGAAACCCGACACACCTGAGTCCCAGTCTGTATGACTTGGGTGTACAGATAATAAATTTCCATGGCTTAGCCAATTTGTTCTGTGTGAACAAGCAAGCCCAAATGCAGAACACTGACAACAAATAGGATTACGCTGCACAACAACATTTTTGCTTCTTGAACACTGTTGGGTGTTTCTTATAGATTTTTGTGTGCTGATCACAAATATCACATAAAAATCTACCCATCACGTACCTTTTCAAAGAAATCTTCAGTTTTGTCATTATTTTTTTCTTATATTTGAATCCAAACATTTTCGCTCCCGTAAGTGACTTATCAACAACGGTTATGTGCAGCCTGGGCATGTCCAGGCATGGAATCAGGCCAGGTTGGAAGCTGTTCTGTGGAAGTTGACATCCTGGGCATGCCTGGGCAGGTCTGACGCTGTCTCAGCATCCTATAAAGGTGGCTTGCATACACCGATCCTGCTCATTTGGTTAATATAGATAGTCAGTGTGAATGTATAGTATCAGTACAGTAAAGTATAGTATCTGTAGCAATATAGCAATTGCTATAAGCTTGATGCTATAGACGTTTTGGCGTCGGGCGATATGTCTCGTCAATGTCGTAACAACCGCGATACATTCTGCTATATCTGTGACGAATATACACTTGCGCCTCAGAATTGGATTACTGCTCTTGTGAAGAAAGCTTATCATCTGTATTTCGGCTGCAAAATTGGTGATCAAGACAAGCAATGGGCGCTTAACATTTGCTGTGCGACATGTGCTGTCAGTCTGAGAGCCTGGCTCAGACGCACTCGAAAGACGATGCCGTTTGCTGTTCCAATGATATGGCGAGAACAGAAAGACCATGTGATGGACTGTTACTTCTGTTTGACTAATGTGTCTGGTTTCTCTGCCAAAAATAAGAAGTCAGTTGAATATCCTAATCTGCCTTCAGCAATGAGACCCATGCCACATGACGACAGTCTTCCAATTCCGAAACCACAAGAGGATTGGACCTTAGACGAACCAGATGAAGAAACTGCAATGCAGGGTACTGACAGTGACATTGGATTTTGAACCGTGCTCATCAGGCGATCCACATCTGATAACACAGTCCGAATTGAACGATTTGGTCAGAGATTTGAGTCGGTGAAAAACAAAAGCTGAGCTGCTGGGTTCGAGACTGCAGGAATGGTGTTTGCTTTCACTAGGTATGAGAATTTCTGTGTTTCGAGGTTGACATCACGATATAACCAAATTTTTTGCACAAGTCGACAGGCTCTGTTTCTATTGTGTCATTGAAGGATTGCTCTGGGCAATTACAGAGCCCCAAACTACATTCAGCTGGTAGACAAAATTGTTGTGCAGTGTTATTGGGTACATGTTTATTATTCCTACTGGAAAGGCAAGGATGAGAAAGGTTGGAAGGGTCAAGTAGGGTGTGTGGGCTTGGCTTGTGCGAGACTCAAACCCAGGCCATTGTGGTGAGAGAGCAGCATTCAAGCGCTGAGCTAGGAGGAAATGTAGGTGAAGTTTGTGCAGGGATTGAACCCAGGTTCAACTGCTCAGACTGCAGGAAGTGCAGGCAAGCAGAGGTATGTGGCAGAGCGGGAACAGAGCACGACTCGAGGAGAGTGTCAGGGTGGGGGAATGACCAGAATGCAGGAAGCAGACAGAGTACCTGCTGACATGGAGAAAACAAGGTTAGATGAGGCAAAAAAAACAGGAATACTAAGTGGCCCAGAAATTAGACTACCACATTGGCTGAAATAAACTGAAGATGGTGTTGGTGAAAATTTGGTGGAATTTAAGCTTCTGGTAGATGAGGTGCAGGTGCGCCGACATCAAGGAACAAATGGAGCACCACACCCTCTGCACCACACACAAAAACAGACACACAGATCAACAGGAGAAAAGCAGACAGAAAAAACACAAGGAAAGGGAGTGAGCACAGTTTATTTATTATAGTTATACTACATTTACATCTCTGCACTATTTAACACCCAAGTACGGGCATCAATCCTTCATCTGCAGTAAATTTCACAAACAACAGTTGAATAAGTAAATTCATAACTTTATACAATGAGTGAGATTCACTCTTGAGCCCTTACATAAAATCCATTTACATGATCATTATAACATTTATTTAATTGTTTGTTTGTTTGTTTGTTTATATAAATCACGTTCATATTGTCTTTGTATGTTCTTATTCATGGTGGTGTATAAAGATATGGGTTGTATCAGATCAGATTCGTGATATTGTATAAAGATATGGGCTATGGGGCATTAAAGCAATGTATGTGGAAAACAAAGTAGGTTCTTCCCCAGTGAATTTCAAATGAGGCATGAGGCCCCTCAACATATTCCCTTATAGTATTACATGCACAAAATTTCACCATTGTTCAATTTCAATTTTAGAGCCTCAGACCAAATCCAAGTCAAATTATCATGCAGTGTGGTTTCCTGATGTCAGTAATCGATATTTGAGCACCACTGGCATGCTGCTCGGTGTCTTGTACAGTTGGACTAGTAATGAGCCTCAGCTAGAAGTCAAAAAGAAATCTGAGAACTGCTTTGCTTCCAAATTGCCTAACCATTAGAAGTTTTTTTTTTTAAATATCAGTAACAAATCTGTGGAAAGGTTATCAGTTAGAGGTCTTAAATCACCAGGCTGCTATGGATTTAGCAAGAAGAAAAGTCTAGTAGAGGAAAAAAAGTATAAGCTATCTCTGAGAATGTCCAATCCAAACCATGCAAGGTGAGTACTCTTTCCTCCCCAGTTTCTATGAAGAACTACATTCAGATTTCAAGAGTGCTGTTGGAATTTCTCAGTCTTATTATTGCAATCATTCTGTGGGATGATGTGCATTATTTATGAGAAGATGTCTGAAGAGCTGGTGCTGAACATAAAATCATACCGACCCCTTCCAGTAGTCTGCCTTGTGACATGAATAGCTGTGACCCAGTGGAGGTCATAATTAAAGCATGAAGCTATAGTACAGTTATGCTGCAGAACAGACAGTGCTGGTTTGGTGATTGACAGTGTTCCATGAGCATGCCAAGTAAGGACTGAAACGTCTGTACAATAATGGAATGAAACGTCTGAGACAATAATTCACACCAGGGTGGTAACAGCTGCTCTGGTTCACCCCCACGCTGTTGATTATTTTCTTTCATACAAGAGTTAGTTCTAGTCCACTAATTCAAATGGTTGAGCAGTGTTCCAAGAGTGATTATATTTCCTATAACCACACTGGGGCTTTTTACTGTGTGCATCACTCTTCTCGTCTGTGTTAAATACAATTCTGCATAAAATTCTGCTTCCTATTTAAAAATGGTTACTATAGTAGTGTTATCAACACCATCGGTGGACATGGCAAAAGATAACTTTTTGCTTAAAATATGAAAGCTCATCAAATGAAGATAATAATGAAGATATGACACCAATTTTACAGGAAACACCTTGAAGGGGAATGCACAAATCAATGTGAGCTAGCTAGTGAGAAAGCCAACGTGCTACACAGTGACTAGCAGACCAAAAATAAACAGACCATTTGGCCATACTGTGTCTGAAATTGTACTTACGAAATATTAATTTCTTGTTTATAGAACTATTGTATAAAAGCACAATGTATAAAATTTCACACTTGCGAACATGTGATTATGCTGAAAATCAGCATGGCTGTGATACCCTACAATCTAACCACACTCTTGCTTGTGTGATAGCATGTCCAAAAGTGTATTATTTTGCTTATAGGACAACTACTTGACTAAACCCCAAGAAATCATCATTTGAGTTCTCAAGATTTTTAAGTGGCCACCAACCTCAGAGTTGAAAACGTTTCAGACAGTGACTCAATAATCATGTCAGTCAATGCTTCCAGATTCAGATGCAGGAAATCAACATATGATGATGTTTAGCTTTTTCAAGTAGTAGACAGGAGAAACTTGCCAGCTAGCATGTGAGTTTGCTCATATTTTTCTATTAAAAACAGTGAATGATGTATATAATAACTATCTAACCCTTCACTTGCAGGTTTGGCTGAGTTTAAAAATAATTTTAATCTCACTCCTTCACTTTCCTTCCCCTTTTCCTGGTGGGATTTGTTGTGGAGACAGGTGGAGAAGGTCTGCACAGACTGCTCTTTCCCCAGGCACAGATTTCAGCTCATCCATGAGGAATCCCCAGATGTGCCCAAGGCTACTGGGAGATATGATCTTTCCATCCAGTGAGACTTGCCTGATACAGCTCTATCAGGAACCAATAAGAGAACAGGAATGTAAGGTACCCAAAGCACTCCAACTGGCTTCTCTCAGTTTGGAGGAGTAGCAGTGCTACAACTTTTCTTCCCGACTCCCAGATTACTGAGATTACACCCAGCTGCCATGATGGGTATCTTACCACAACTTGCGCCCATAGTTAAGGATCGGGATGTCAATTGACCATTACAACACAGTTCACCAGCACAGACAGGTACAGCAACTGCAACACTGCAACTGACCCAATCCGTTTTTCAATCTTAAACTCTATTTTACATCGCTCATGTGTAGGAACTTAAAATTTTGAAAATCCTCAACCAGGGGCAATCCTTTCCCCTCAGAATTTTTCTCCCAGCTGAAATTCCTCTGAGCAGCAAAATGCTAGACTGTGTGCCACAGGCCCACTTCATTTGTTGCCAAGACAACATCTGCAAATAACTGGGATGTTACCTCTAGCCCCACATACTGGTCACCACTCCAACTCTGTCTGCATCTGGATATCCCATACATGGATAAAGGTTTTAAATTATTAAATTACTTTTTTAAAGTTTTAATATGTAATCTATGAAACAAGCACTTATATTGGTTGCCATCACCATGGTTACCATGCAAGGGACTAAAACTTTTTTTTCCTGCCACATGAAAATATGTGATAAGCGGAATACTGTTCTTTCATGTTAGAAGTACAGAGAAACAGACAGAGCAGTGAGCATTTTTGTTCCCTCTAATGTGAAAACCCTTTATTCATACTTGTGCTGCCTTGTCCCTTGTTAATTTCAGAACAGTATATCATTACAAAATGAAACATCTGACTGTGCTTGTGTGGATGTGTGTGTGTGTGTGTGTGTGTGTGTGTGGATGCTGATGAGAGTCTGCTGTGAAACCCAGTGTAAAGCTAAAGGTCAGGATGATACAGCATTTCTTTCTTGGTTCTCTGAATTAAGGTGCTTCTAGTGCAAGAGACCATCTGGCTGATGAATCCCATGGAGATCAATTCAATGACTTGTTAGCTTTCTACCCTGCATCATTGTATGCTTGACCACTTTGATCTCCACACCACAACTCATTTCACACCTCAAGAGCCCACATGTCTTCTTTTTTTGCTACATGTGAGAAAGAAGCTTCTTACTAATGGTGCCTCTTCTGACCCTATCCCAGCCTTCCTTTTCAGCTTCGATGCACCGGCACATTTACTTTGATCTCTGCTTGTGCCGCTCACACTCAGCTCACCTGGTTACGATGTCAGTATATAATGTCAATCCTGGATAAGTCAGGATGACCTTATAAGACTGGTTTGAGAAAATTTTATTTTTACATAACACATATTTTTTTAACACATAAGATCATCAAGGATGAGAGTGACTGGTTATATAAGTCAACTGATTTCAAGGAAGCATTAAGCTTATATAGGCAATTTTATGAACATTTGCAATTAAGTATGACACTGTAATAGGCAGATCTATAAGCCTTTAATAGATATAAGAATCCCACTTTTTTTAGTCCCTGTGCAAAGTGGTACTTAACTTGAATTAATGGTGAAGAAAGGGAAGCATTTTATCCATTTCATAACCATGAGCAATTTTGAATACTGACTCAGCAGAGGTTTTTAAATACGCTAAAGTAAAATAAGAAAATGAGTACAATATGATATTTGCGAGAAAATAGCCAAGGTAAGAAAGATTAAAAACATTTTCATGGCAAATTATGCTATTGCTATGCTATTATGCTATGTACATTTTCAGTCATTTTGTTCATTTGGCAGAAGCCTGCTATAGTATCATGACGGGCTTCTCAGACCATCACACCTCCAGCTTTAAATCACTTAGGTTTGTAGAGCTGTTTTGAACAATCCATATTCTATTCTATTCGATTCTATTCTATAGATTGTGAGTTATACTATAGCATACTTAAATAGAAAGTAAGTCTGATAGCATAACGACAGTATATTAAGCTATGTGCTGTGCACCTTACATCAATAATATTTACCATAGCATAAAATATCAACAGAAGTTAGCTTCTTCTGTCAGAATATGAACATATAACCATCAAACCAAGAGAAAGGATTCAATTCAATTCTATTCTATTACACATGGGCTTTTGGCAATTTTTATATTTTGTCTAAGCATACAAAAGCATTTTTCACTGAGAGTAAAGCAGTGCTATTCTATTCTGTAATGCACTGCCTCTTTCACGCTCTATGTGAGTCTATAAATAGAGCATGCTCTGGTGTAATCCACCATGGAAAAGACAGGTTGTCTCTGCACTCCAGGTTTTCATGTAACCTCCTGCTGCACAGGTGCAAGATTCTTCTCCACTGCTGTGATTTGAAACACTAGAAAAAACACAAGCCGCATGGCCATCATTTGAGTGCCAGAGGGGCTTCCACAGACAGCTTCAGCGAAAAGCAGCTACTTGTGTCTTTTTACACTATACTGAACAGCTGGTGATCTCCCAGCATAGGTCATCATCAACTTCCACAGTAGGTTGGAAAATGATTCTTTGGGCTAGTAGTCAACCTGAGGGGGGGGGGGGGG
>JAQQZR010000005.1:1784526-1795441 GCA_030068235.1 Notoglanidium macrostoma
CTCGTTTCACTGTAAACTGTATTACATGTATATAGTTGAAATGACAATAAAAGCCACTTGACTTGACTTGACTTGATGACACCATGTGCAGAGGATTCGTTTAACAAAATAAACACAAACAAGCCAAAAACATAGAAGGCAGAACACAGCAAAAGCAAAAGAAAGCCATGCTAAGAATAAGACAAAAGTTGCAATTTATATTAGTTTGTTTAAACACTTTGTGAAGACAGAAGAACAAATGAATCAAGAGTGAAACACAGAACTGGCTTTTTCTTTTTTCTTTTTTTTTTTTTTGGAACCAGACTTGAAATAGCATCAAATCACAATGATTTATGAAGTCTCTATGAATGTTGACTTGTTCCCTTTCTACTCCATGTCGTCTTTTAAAAACCATGAGCTAATAGAGTCATGCAGCAGCCGTCGAGATGGTGTCAGGGATTCCCTCAAGGGGAAATATCAAGGGCAAGTAGAAAGGGCATGTTAGAAAGAGTATGGACTGGGAGCCAGCATTTGAAAAAACTAACAAGTTGTTTACTCTATGTTCATTTACTTTAAAAGCTATTATGTGAAAATGTAGCCTTTGAAATTCTACAATTCAGCATCCAGAAAAGAAATAAGTTTAAAACAAATTGTACACTTTTTTTGATTCTCTGATGCTGATAGGTTTGGTGCCATTGTATTATGGCTTTATGGATATAAATCAGATTTATATGTGTAATCCGGATTCAGAATTTAGATTCGGATTGGGATAAGAGCAGGATACGAGTTGCTGAGCAGATTGACGTGATGCCGGTGCCTAATCCTACCACACTTCTACTTCTGTGCCTCGCCTCACCCTCTGGATTTGCCTGATTCAGCCAGACACATGGGCTCACGTGGATACCCTAAAGATCTGCACCTCCTAGAAACAATGTATGCCCTTGATACTCTCGATTTGTGCATAAAAACTAAAGATGCAATTATAAAGTCTGTCTTGTGCTGAAACCAGAACTCTTATTCACAATACTATCATAATGAACACCCTTTACTGCATGAAACTTATTAGCAGGGTGTTGAATGTCACTATACTGGCACAAGCATCCGTTGCATATCAACATCTCAAACTTTCTACACCTCCATATTATAAGCTAACCTCTACAACTATGCTATTTTCTAAGATCAATTTGTAATAAATAATAACTTTTTCTGAAAGCATACTGAGCATAACCTATTGCATACATAAAGTGTGTGATTTCAAAGACATGTTATTAGATTTAGCAGTCTCCTCTGCAAACACAATCAGATTTCCAAGCCATGCTGTAATGCATTACAGTAATGCAAGTATTTTCAAAATGCAGAAAGTCTCTGCGTTCTTAGTAGCCTAAAGAATTCCAAAGATATAAACTATCTGCGTTTTGAAAATATGCACGTTGCAGTACCGTGTTGTGACGTGACTTACAAGCAAGCACAAAAAATTGTGTTTGCAGAGAAGATGAGCAATTACTCATGAAGTGGGTATGCTCACTATGTATAAAGAGGTAAAATTCCTTCATATATTACATATACTGCATATTCTATAATATTACATATATATTGTATTAAAATAGCATAGTGGTAGAGGTCAGCTTGGTTAAAATTCTCACTTAGTATCCTACTGTTTTCTTTACTCACCTATACCTGTATATTGTACAGATTAATAATAGAAATCTGTATTATATATATATATATATATATATATATATAAACATATGTACATAAAAAAATGTTTGTTCTATTTATATAGAGGAAAAGGAATAAAAAAAAAACACAAATGTGGAGATATTTCTTCTGAGAAAAGTCTGGATTAGGTGTACATTAGCCATCCAACTAATTTATATTCAATTAGGTTAGATCAGCAGTTATATAAAAGACTAATTAGTTCAGCCTGGCTAGTTTTCTCTCCCGTGAGGAAGGATCTGTGTTGCCTTCCAAATTAAAACTTGCACAATCAAATAAATTAGAGGGCTTGAATGACAGCTTCTACGTGGCTTTTTTTCAAATTAAAGTTACTGTAATTATAACACAGTGATACGAATATCATGAAAAGAAAGCCTAATTTGCTACTGTCAAATGTAAATAATGAAAAGGAATAGCATGATTATCACTATTGGAATTCTCGAATCGAATAGGTTAGAAGGTGTCAGCAACTCTGACAGTAATTCCAGGTGCAAGAAAAATCACAGGTTTATAATGCTAACTTATGCAGAGACGTGTATGGCTTTTAAAAATACAGTGGTACATTTTCTGTGAAGGGATTTAGTTGTTTATTTAGTATTTTCGAAAGGAGTCTCCAGCGTCACAGAATAAATGCTGTAAGTTTTCAAACATGGGAAAGTCTTCGGGATGGAGGACTTTTTGGTTTCTCTTAATAACTTCAAAAAGAAAGAGAGAAAAATAAGAGTACGGCAAGGTCATGAATATTTATAGAGTTACAACAGAGATAAAAAGTATAATGTGTCCTTCTTTAATAAACGTTAGCCTTGGCAAGTTATTCTGGTACAAACACAATAAGGGGAACTTCAGGGTGATAACAGCAACTCCGTTTCATTCCAGGCTGCATCACAACAGCCCACCAATGATTATTTTCAGCATGCCCTCAAGTGTTTTATTCCTCACATATAACCGCTCATCAGTATAGCATAAATATTAACAACACATACTCTTAAAGGTTGTAAAATAGAACTTAGACTGCAAAATGATAAATATTACAATGAGTGAGGTGATTTCAACCCCTTTAAACATCCTTGAGTTTACTCTTCTACAACAGTAAACTGTAATAATTTATAATCATGCCGTCTGGTTTCACCTAGAAGAGCCTGGGTTTCCATTTGAGTCTGGTACCTCTTAAGGTTTCTTCCACATGTTGTCTCATGGAGGTTTTCTTGCCTCTGGCTTGCTCATTAATGATCTAAATCTACACCTTGATTTGCGTAACATTGCTTTGTGCCTAATTTTATACTAGTTGGTCAAAGCCAATGATTAAATCATTATTAAATTAATTACTTGGATTAATCAGCATTCGTTATTCCAACTTCCAAGGAATTCCATAAAAAAGTTAACAACACTATGATTTTATATCTACATAGGGAGCGGGTCTTCTTCTATTGACACGCCATCTTGTGCCTCTACAGTAGCCCAGAATGGACAAACCTCTAGAGAGCACTTTCCTTGTTTCACCAGAATCCAGAAGGAAGCACCAGATGGAAGACCAGGAAGAAGAAAGGAAGACAAAGATAAAGCAAGAAGAGGAACCAGTGTTTGCTGGTGCTGGCTAACAAGTCTGAGAACCCAAATTTTTGGAAAAATAAAGGATCAGGAGGTATGACTTTGATGTAAATGTAATGTTCTCTTACTAGTGTGTTTCCCAAAAAAGTTGGGGGTTGGCACGATGAAGTCTACTTGTACTGGGGACAGGACTTATTTCATTTTGTTGTTAAATCACATCTTCATGCTTGTACAGTATCTCACTTGTCAATCTTACACCATTGAGAGCTCATCAAAACAGTCTTTATAATGTTATAAATGTAGAGAACCATAAACGTAAGCAGAAATGAGAAACAGAACACAGACGTGAAAAACTACAAAGGTAGTTGAAGCGTAATCGTCTTAATAAATACAGGAACTTGTTGAAGAACTGCTTGAAAGAATGAATTTATCTGACATTTGTCTGACAAAATTACCTGAAGCTACTCTGACCTTATCTTTTGTTAAGGTACTAATATTTCATGGTGGAGATTCTGACTTTATTGTGATGCCTAGAATACAATTACAAAAATATTAATGCAGAATACATCACATAACATTCCGATTTTCCAAAGTCATGCATTTTTAATACCTTATTGTGAAAACCTCATCTCAGTTTATGAGTCTGTAAGTAGCTGTGTAAGTTTATTGTGTTTACACAGCTTTGAACTGACACACACGCACACACACGCAAAGATCCATCTCCACTGAAAAGGCACATTAAATCAACACAAGGAAACTAGAAAAAAAAAAAAAAATCAAACTAGAAATGGAAATGACTCCCAGCAAAAAGTTCCTCATACACAGTTACTTGTGTTGAAACTTGTGAAACAGGAATGTGGGCTATTTTAAAATTGCTGCTGTTCCACAGCAGGGGTGCCAGTCTGGAACATTCATTACACACAAGGCCAGTCAAAAGTGAGAAGAAAAAACAAGCTCTGTGGAGCACGTTGCACTTTTTTGAGACCTATTCACACTACCAGACCCTTCTAGTCATCACAAAGATATACTTTCAGACAGAAAGGAGCATAAAGGACAAGACATTTAAAATTGAGTTGGGGAAAGTCTCTCAACTCAAGGCCCTTAAGTTCATGACAGGAAAAAAAAATTTACAATTATAATTTCTGCATTGTATATATTGTTATTTATACCTATACTAAATTATCAACATATGTATATCATGTAATAATGCATCCATAAGGAATTATACAAATTTCTATAATTATTTATGCTCATCTGCCACACTTTATAGCTATCTTTATTATGCATTAAAATTGATAACTTGGAGCCAATCCCAGCTGACCTGCTCTTTATCTATTTAGAACTGTAATGTAGTTGCTAATAAAATTGTGAGAAATTGAACATTGGAAATGTTGTGATTTAATTCAAATTTTGTTTAAAATATGTCTGCATTACTCAGGAACTCACAAATACAACTTATCAAGATTCAAGATCCTTTATTTGTCACATGCATAGTCATACAAGTACAACACACAGTGAAATGTATCCTGAACCGCTGCTATTGACTGTTCAAACATTATAAACAATAAGGGAATTTTAAATTAAAATCTGAAATTTTCTAAAACAAATAAAAATAAAGAAATTTTCTGAACACAATAAAAATAAAGAAATGAGTAGAGATAAAATACGTAATATATAAAATTTGAAGATAAGCAGCAGTATGAACTTTGTGCAAATGGAATGTTAAAGTGCATTGTGCCATATTAGCACAGCAAACAGTAATTTACCAGAGTGACCAGAGTAATGTAAAACAGTGAACAGAGTAATATAAACAGTATTGTAGCAGCATGTACAGTGTAGTAGTGTGTGATTTATAATGAATCAGATATGATAAGAAATGATATGAAGTCCTGTTCCAGTCCGTTATAAGTTATTTTAATTAGTTTCTAATATCATATGCCATTATAACATAAAAATTTACACTTGAAAATTAAAAGAAGTGTAAACCTAATGTACTCAGGAAACTGGGCCTGAATTTCTTTGGTATTGGGGATATGTCATAATCACTACTTATAATCCTGTTAATAGTTTATGAATACATTTATGACAATGTGCATTATTCCTTATGAACGCACTCTAAATGTTGGTGTGAATAAACAGTCATAAATGCATTGTAAAATGTTTTTCGCAAAAATTGTAACAATGTGTTATAACGCCTTATGAATGCATTACAAAATGAACGTATAAGTAACAATGTATAACTGCGTTATAAATATTCCTATATACTGTAATGCCTTTTCATAAACAGTTGTGTTTGTATAATTATTTGTATAATGCCTTATAAACATTAACATATAAATGTGCTGTTATAATGCCTTATGAATACTATGAATAATCATTTATAAGTGCAGAATAAACATTGCTAAAGACTGTGAGGCTTTTTTCATGAACCATGTGTATAATGCGTAATGAATGCAGTATAATATGACTGTATGAATAAAAAAATAAACATTGCTATAAACTATAATGCCTTTTCAAAAACTATTATAAAACGCCTTATGAATGCATCAGCGGATATGGCAAACAATACATTTTTATATGAATATAACTTTCAACTTAAAATATGAAAGCTCGACAGATGAAGATGAAAAGGAAGAAGGGATGTAAATTTTTCTGGAAGCCCCTTTAATGGGAATGTACAAATCAATCAGAGCTAGCTAGCCAGTTAACCAATGTGCTCTAACGTGAACGTTGGCTTCGTTGCTAGTTGAGCAAAAATAAACAGCACATTTGTCCATATTGTGTCTGAAATGTCACTTACTCACAATTAATTTCTTGTTTGTAGATCTGTTGCAACTTTAATTATGAATGAAGTACAACATGAATGGATGTATAACCATTTTAACTGCAGTTTAGGCATTGGTATAATTCCCATAAACAATGCCTATAATGCCTTTTGAATGCACTATAAGTGACTGTATTAACAACATTTTATTAATACATTATAAACATTGCCATAAATGTTATTGCTTTTTCATAAACAGCATGTTATAATGCCTTACGAGTGCATTATAATGTGAATATCATTATTATCATTACGTATGGCTTTCCTAGAAAGTGTTTTACCGATTCATCCAAAGTTCATTTCAATCTGCAGGTAAATAACTCTGCAAAGCAAAGGGTTAAATCATTTCTTTTTCACTTATTGATGACATTTTATTTATATAAACCTCACCAGTTACTTCTAAAATGTGGCCACTACTAAAGTCACAATTAAAACGTGATAATGATTCCACTTTATTGGTGTTCAGAAACCAATCACGAAGACAGAATAATAGATTCCCTCTGCTGTTCTAAAATTGTAACAGATGACACATATTAACTCCAAATCCAGTGTGATGCATTTGCGTGAGGATGCAGGATCACTCAAACGTGACAAATAACACAAACAACAGATGCCTCTATCCTGATCAAAAAGATAATAAGACAGAGTGCACACATTTTACCCATAACTGATTAATTACAATACACCAACTGAGGAAATAGAGTCAATGTGGATAAAGTCCTTGAAATGCCCTGAGGGTGCCAAAACCTCAGTCTGAAGATGTGAGTAAATTTTGTATCACGTGATGTTTTTCGACTCAGCATCCTCCACCTGATTTATCAGGGGGTTTTACCATCAGCTATAAATTAGACTGATGAACTTACCAGCACAGTGGTGTAGCCAGTAATTAATTTCAAGGGAATGAGTAAATTTGTCATTTAATTATTTTACACAAAATGTACCATCTTGCCATATTAATAACAATAATAGGCATAGAAAATAGACCTGCATGGTGGGGGAATTGATGTAGTCTTTCATAAAATCATCGGCTGCCACTGTGATGTCCCCGAACTCTGAGTGTATCTAGATGACTAGTAGCCTTCAAACAGAGATGGGAAAAAATGCATGATTCTGATTGGTTTCTGATCATAACATCATTACCTGTTATGATCAGAAACCAATCAGAATCAATGCATTTTTTCCCATCTCTGTTTGTGAGTCCCATCAGTGTGATTTAAAAACCAAGGGATGTGGTTATTTAATGCCTAGGGAGGTTAAGTAGCTTGTTGGTGTTTTATGAACATCATTATAACACAATAACTTCACATAACAACCCGTACTGTATCTAATCAGCTGCACTCTATGTGTATTATACTAACCACCCATGAATAAACAATTGGATCTGTCTCAGCTATGCTTCTGAAATGAAATATTTTTGAATATTTCTTGAAAAGCATCGAATTTATACATAGCTTGCACTTAAAAGTCACACTGTCATAGTCCCCTAACTGTCAGAATTCCAATTATTTATCATAAAGTGACCCAAAAAAAAGTTTTTGAGAGTATACAGTGTTCTGGGTCTGTTTGTTCCTGGCCAGCACGCATTACAAATAGTCTTTCTGCTTTCCATGCTCCAACTATGCAGACATTTTGCATACAAGTTCAAAGAAATGATGGCTCCAAAACCATTAACACTCTCTTCATAATGAAATATTCACATCAAAATGCTGGGTAATCAAATAAATTACTACAAGAAACCTTGTATTTCACACAGCACTGATAAAATGAGATGATTGTGAAAGTGTTGTGAGCCGTTGTGTGGTATACATAAATTTACTAGAGAAGCTGCATAGTAACTATGCATCATTGGATTTACTTTAAAGTGTTTGTAGGTGAAATGTATTCAGCATATATATATATGAATAAATGAACGAATAAATATAAATTCACAGTTCAGAAGAAATCAGGAAACCATTGATGTAAATTTAAACGCAGTCAATAATATTTCTTTGCATATCTATCAAGTGTTAGATTAGTGCTGTAATGCAAACCATTTACTTTAAGCTGTTTTGCGTGTGTTTGTTTCAGTTTGTTTGTTTTTATTTATTGTTGTTCTTTGTTTGTACCTGCCCATACCATTTTCTACTGAATTTAGTTTCTACTCCAAACATGTAAACAAATTAGAAGCCTAATTTATATCACAGCAAACCTGACAAGGCAGTTAATAAGGATGTATTTGTTGAAAGCTGTAAATGTAGGACAGTAAATGCATGATATATTAATGTTAATGAATTTGGTCTTTCTTTGCCCCACCAGCTTCATATCTGACTGCTTTTCTGCACCCGCAAGCATATTATCTGACTTCTTGCCTACTTACCCATTTTAATGAAGAACACTTTTAGGTAGTCAGTTCACTAGTTTTAGACCAAAACTCTTACTGTTTTAAATGTGTCTGGGTTTTACATGCCGCATATGTCCTCATCAACACCCCACAACCCCTGCCACCACCAAACTTTACCAAGCACACCTTCAATATATTCTTCTGTTAGCTGTCTCAGAAGCTTCATCATTTTCTTCTTCACTTCTGGAACAGTTGGTTTACTCTTACTCCATAATTAATTACTCCATAATTATGCCCTTAATATCAAAGAAAACAATCATGCAATGAGACTTGGATCTTACAGTTTGAGACAAAATGGCAGTCAATGCATTGACAAACACCTTCGTCACCAAAGATGAAGAAAGCCCGACAAAGCAAATCCAAGTTCAAGGCCGTGTTGATTGTTTTCTTTGACATTAAGGGCATAACTATGGAGAACTGGGTTCCAGATTGAGCAACAGAGAACCAACACTATTACAAACAGGTTCCATAAACTTTGCAAGAAAGGGTCAGAAGAAAGAGGCCACAGCTGTGGGAAAATGGTTTCATCCTTCATCACGACAATGCGCCAGCACACTCAGTGCTCTCAGTGAAGCAGTTTTTGGTCGAGAAATGCATCACACTACATGACCACATTCCCTATTCACCTGATCTAGCACCATGTGACTTTTTTCTTTGCCCTAAAATGAAGTCTGCACTCAAGGGAACCCGTCTTGAGTCCGTTCCAGAAGAGGACAAGGAGATGACTGAACTTCTCAGACAAATACTGAACTGCTTTGGCCAATGGAAGACCAGAATGCAACGGTGTGTAGTTGCAGAAGGGGATTATATTGAAAAAGAAAGGAATTTAAATTGAATTACAGACTTAATCTCATTATTTTCTCACCACACCTCACATATCTGTGGCAACTGGTGGCTGTAAAAATAGGAGTGGAATGAAGATGTGCTTGGTGAAGTTTGGTGGTGGTGGTGTGTTTGTGAGGGCATATGTGGGTATGTAAAGCCCAAACACATCTAATGCAGCAGTAGGGAGTTCTGGTTTAAAATGAGTAAGCCAACTACCTAAAAGACAAAAAAACTACAAACGCACAGTAAATCCTGATAATAAAAAAAAAAGCTTGCTAGCATTCTAACTTGTGTCTCTTTGGAATATAAATGGCAATGTTGTAATGTTCTTCCATTTCAAGAGGTGGCTTGACCACAGAGCTACAAAGTTCATAGGGTGAGCAGATAGAGGGAATGACAGTTGTGTTCTGGACCATCCACCATAAAATTTCAGAGGAAAATAAACTTCAAAGAGAAAAATAAATAAATGTAAATTTAACATATTAAATGATAGTAGTACTGTTTTATCACTTTGAAGTCACAAAAATCATCTCCCCATGTCAAAATACTGACAGCACACCCTACCACAATTGAAAATTACTGTACGGATGTCCGACCTCCCTAACCTCACATTGATGACCATTGTAAATGGCTGTTTAAACACTGATGAAGATTGCAAAGGCTCTGCTAGTAAATAGTCCTATCACACAAACACCTCTGCTAGCTCTTTATAGTTTCCCTTGTTGTCTGAACTGGCCCCCTCAACATACCCCCTGAATGTCAACTCTTGCATGTCCAGATAAGCAGTGGCATCAATCAGGCACTTCAGAGTATCTGTTACTATGCACTTTTGCATTGTGCTGTGCAGTTTGTAACCATACACCCTCAGCTACAACTTGATCGGATGGCATCCTGCCCAGCAATTTCAGTCTAACTGCAGTGTTAACATGGTCTTTACATTTATTGTGGTGTTTTGTTGCCATATACAAATCCCTGATATCACTAAATCCCTGAACAGACCATATTTGTTATTTCCCATTAACAGACAAGGACAGCAATACAGACGGTTGTTCTTTAGGTTGCCAGTGAGCCGTTGGTATTTCTCAGACCATGTGTTATTGAACACACTGAACTTACCATTTGGTTTGATAATTTTGATTTTTTTGACTTGGTCTCCTTGCTACTTTGACCCTAACCTTCTCACTGTAGTCCAACAAGTGAACTGGTGTATTTAATAAAACAATACAACGTCCTTCGTTTCCACTGTGGCTTTATTAGCAATCAACAACGCTAGCTCCCAACTGAAAAACTTCTCAGCTAAACACGACAATTCTTTTCCTTGTTGTATGACTAATCTCACGAGACAAAATGATAACCTCCTACCTCAAAACTCTGATTGGGTATTCTCCAGTGCAGTGCACTGTCGCCTCACAGCAAGAAGGTTCTGGGTTTGAAACTTGCAACTGATTGGGGCCTTTCTGTGTGGAGTTTGCATGTTCTCCCCGTGGGTTTTCTCCGGGCATTCTGGTTTCCTCCCCCAGTCCAAAGACATGCAGATTTGGTCAACTGGCAACTCTAAATTGCCCATACACTACCGGTCAAAAGTTTGGGCTCACCTTCTAATTCAATTATTTCTTTATTTTTATGACTTTAAAAGAGACTGG
>JAQQZR010000005.1:1795820-1833074 GCA_030068235.1 Notoglanidium macrostoma
CAACGTAGAAAGCAAAAAAAATAAAGAAAAACCTATGAAAAAGAGTAGGTGTGTCCAAACTTTTGACCGGTAGTGTAGGTGTGAATGTGAATGCTCGTTTGTTGTTTTGTTAGCCCTGTGATAGATTGGTGACCTGTCCAGGGCATACCCTGCCTCTCTCACCCAGTCAGCCAGGATTGGTCGCAACCTCTCCCGTGAGCCTCACGGATAAGCAGTAGAGATAATAAATGGATACTTATTTTTCTCTTTGAAGTTTTTATATTTTATTACAATCTTTGCATTTACATTTTGAAATGTAGTATTGTAATCTTGTTGTTTGCCATTAACTATTTAAATGATTCATTTGTCTGATAAACTATCTGCTCACCAAAAACTATGTTGTATGAATAGTCAGTTCAGTTCACAGATTTGCTCTAAATGGCGCTGTCTCCATGGAAGTTTCATGAGATTTGTACCACCTCTCTTAAAACTTTCAATTCAACTTGTCCCAGAGCAGTTCACTTAGGTTAAAGCCAGGTCACTGGGCAGCAATTTCATTACAGACATCACTGCCTCCTTCTTCTCCAAATATCTCTCACACAGTCTTGATGTGTGTGCTTGGGGATGTTCAAAATCAATCCTTCAGATTTTAAGGCATTTTCTGTACAAATAACTTATGTCAGTATTACGACATAATTCTCCTGCCTACTGTAATCATTATTGATCATTAAGATACTGAACATTCTTAAAGTAGTTTAATCAACATATTCTGTTAGGATTTTCGGTGCTGCTGGCGCTAGAAAGCTGCGAATCAAATTTGATGCTAATGCCAGTAAATTTGACATTTAATCAACACTTCCCTCGTTGATGTTGCGATGACTGCAAACAAATATTTTCAAACTAACATAATTCATGAATTAAAGAATTATTTTTAATACTTGGTCGCAGAGCCACTTTAGTTAAGAATTCACAAAATGTTTTCCGTGCTTTGTGGTTTCCAGGTGGTTTCCAACACAGTCTGCTGCCATTGTCAGGTCAAATGAAAATGTAAAATGTTCTAAGAAAGAAGTCTTACTGTGGGCTGCATTTGTCCCTCGGGGCTAGACTCGTAACACCCATGGTCTATTGCTTGACAGGATATATGTGGACTCATCAACCTTTTGCTGTAATTTATTGCAAGAGCTTTTTTTTTATAATACAGGTTTATGTGCAAGTCTCATCCTTGCTTCAGTGGATAATCTCACCTGGATAGTGTAGATGTGTACCTAAAGGCCAAGTTATACACCTGCATTGAATCTATGCCGTAGGTAGAGCGTTGATGGTAGGACACGATGAAGGTTTTATACTTGCATGTAAGGTGCGTGTCTCCTCTAAGAGGCGCTGTCGCATGAAACACAATAGAATTTAATGATTGTACGCGTGGAAGAACAGCGAAATGCGAGTTCCATGTTTCACTGTAGGAAAAATAAACAGAAAATAACAGACAAAACCTTTTCGAACAAATTTACTGGGGAAAAAGAAACCTTGTGATTAATAAATTAAATGGACCAATCAGAGTTGTTGTGGCTCATGTCGCCATGACATGTAGTTAAATTTTGTGCCTGTCAGGTTATGGCATGGTGCAACGTAGGATACACAGTTACACCATTCCCTACTGTAGAGATTAAATGCAGACGTATAAATTGCAGCTGCAATCATAAAAACCGTCCTGTGCTCATTCTAGGACTTTTCATACTGAACAACCTTTATTGCTTGACTTTATAGTACACACTTGTTGAAGAGGAATAATTTATAAACCAGCTATCTGGTTCACCTAGAAGAGAATGAGTTCTCTTGTGAGTCTGGTTCCTCTCAAAGTTTCCTCCTCTAGTCATTTCAGGAAGTTTTTCCTTACCACTGTCATCGATGGCTTGCTCATTAGGGATCTAAATCTTTTACATTTCAATGACAATTTTCGACAGTTTTACATTCTCGAGGTTGGCGTTTGCTGATATAATGCCAGATTAGATGGAAGATCATTAATAATGTATTCAAAAGTTGTAAGTTAAACTTGATTTAAGACCGAAAAACATTTCATCTGTCAACAAAGTATTAAATGTTGATTTAATGTCAGTTTGCTATCTCAGTGACACTTGAAGTTTCAGTCATCAGGGATTAATCTTAGGAAATCTTAACATGTCTGCATACCACAGCGCTCTGCCTTTTCCATAAATGATTAATTCCCGGAGCTGCTGAACAACGCTATTGCACAATGTCAGTCTGCTTACACAGTCCCTTTGTATTCATTGGACACTTGATGCTGAGCAAACACGGTGATATGCCTGTGAAAATAATATTAGGTCATTTGTATGCATATGGCGCTGTGTCTGCATGGATGCCCAAATCACTCTACAATAGATGCCAAACGTAGAGAACTGAAAGCAAGCGCAGGGCCTGTGCAGCGACTGAGCTTCCCATTATTTCTCTGATAATAGTGTTTTCTTCTAACTACCTTTACCAAGCTTACATGCAGAAACACCGCATCGTCTTTGCAAACAGAACAAATCACATATACCCTTTGATTTTAAAATGGTCAGAACAGCTTGTACAACTGCAGCATTGGAGCCAACAGAATATTTCACTCATTTCAGAGTAGAAATATTTCTAAATACAATCTCCATTACTGGATTTGTCAGTCTGATTATTTCTGCTCCATTACAACTCGACCTAATGAAGCATTTAACCAGTACTACACCATATTAATTCCACTGGTGGTGCCTTCATCTCTACTTAAAGAGAGTGATGCACCAGCACTTTAGTCTTTTAGGCTGTTTATCTATCTAACAGATCAGGTTCCAAAGCTTGAACTTTCATGCTAATACCACTGACAACGCCATCATATTTCATCTGGTAGATCACTAACACGCATAAGATTCTCTACCATGACTTGGTGCAACTGTGTTGTATGGTTGAATTACATTCTGGAACTTTGAGTACACTATTTGCTGTCTCCACTACTACTACTACTACTACATTACCCTATGCATTACCTTATGATAGGGGGCATCGTTAAAGCTTCCTTCAAATTTGAACACTTTATATCTTTATGAAAATGTGTTGCTGTGTAAACACTATTGAGTTGACAATTATGGATGGACGATAAATAACCAAAAGGTTGTGTCGTGCAAACATTACACAGATACACTAATTCCTACTTGTGAAGATATAAATAAACAAGATGACAAACAAACAAGCTTAATATTCCACGCTCGTGGACATAAAATCACTTCTTTTGGGGAAAAAAACAACCCCTTTGCTTTGTTTTGGAACATGGAACACCACTAGACGACTGACAAAGCACTGCATCTTATGCGGGAGGTTAGTGATGAAGAAGACGTCAGAAAAGACTCTTCAGAAGCTGAAGACGCTGATGAGGAGATATAAATTACAAAGCTGCCAAGGACCATTGAACTGATGAGTGTCTATGTATTTCTCTGCTTTTCTATATTTTATGTGAAAAGGAACCAAATTTATTCATATTTATACAAATATCCCATTGATATTCATTTACACGGATAATTCATATGCGAAGATAAGGTCACAAATGCATCTAGGATATAGCTCACAGTGGCTAGGATGTCTATAGCTATAGGAAAATACAAATGGTTTGTGTTTACATCTGGCTGCAGTATTACGTTCATGTTTCCTGCATTGATTCTGAACATCCTTGGAAAATGCTGAATAAAAAAAGAAGTGCTTTAGATCTTTTATTTTTGGGTGCTAACAGAGAAAAGGCACTATCACTCAGGTTTGAGATAGATGACATTTTTCTTTTACCTATTAAACTCTGTTGGACCTGCTCTGGCAACATGCTATTGTGACTTTAGAGCGACCGCTAGCTTCTCAAAGGAATAATGAATATGCAACACCAATAAGCAAATTAGCACCAGAATCACTATGCACATTGCAACTATTTCAATATTTAATGTCTTTTAGGATGGAGGTCTCCTTTAATGTTTTGTAGACCTACAACCAGAAGGCTCCCAATGAATAAGTATATCTGTTTATTTAGGATTTGTGCACAGTTTCTCAAGCTGCTATAATTCCAGCATCGCATTAGCCTAATGCTTAAATTACAAAGATGAATTGTATTGTTAAGACTCCGTCGTCTCTAATTTCAGAGGCTGTTCAAGTGAGGAATTATGAGTAATGTTCTTGGACAGCCACTCTAATAATGTTTGCGAGTGCAAGCCGTCATGGTGGCTAGGGTGCGTTATAATCTTTTTATTGGTTCTTGTAACAATAGGTTTTGTGTGTTGTCTAATAAAGTTGTTTATTAATAATGGATGCCTTCTGTACCATTCTTCCTCTTAACTTGAACATCAGGATGGAAAAACAGAATCGTACAAAACTGAGTCACAAATGTTTATTATGTGATAGGAATTATTGTATATGTGCTAGAGGTGGATAATATGATGCCAAACAATACATAGTAATATCAGGTACGTAATAGGGAGAATGACTGTCCTTTGTCTTGTTAACAGCCTCAGTTCTTGATGAAGTCAGGATAAAGGATCCCCAGACCATCTGTGGCAGGTTATTAGGCCATCCTTCAAGAAGAAGTGTCCCCGGTTCCTTGAATGAAGGAGGGTGATGTCTATTTCACTTTCTGCTTTACAGAGCCAGTTTGTAAAGGTGTACATTTGTACAATTTCAGTTGTTATGTCTGATGATAGGGAGGACCATAGGTAAGTTTTGACTCTTAAATCGGTCTGATCATGTGATATTGGATCAACATCGCAGTAGAATCATGTTCATCCAATAAAAAGGCCAGACATCTCCATTGTGTACCCATGCAGGAAATGAATCAGACCTAATGACTCCTGAAGATGACAGACCATTCTAATAAGAATTTGCCACTACGTTTAACCATTAATGGCATACATTGGGTCAGCTAATAAGTAAGGAATAAAACAAGTCAGGGTGTACTGTTAAAGGAGAGTAATCAGAAATGAGGTGGGGGTGATTCCATTTCTTAAGGAGCATTTTATTAAATGTGACCGGAAAAGCCGTAAAAAGTTCTTACTTCTGGCAACAATATGTAGAGCACAGTAAATAGGGAAAAGTGGCACCCTTCCCTCATCTCAAGCCCTTTGGAATGGGATCTTGAGAGGTTGGTGAATAGAATCAGTCCAGGCAATGAGACTTCAGTTTATTGTGAGAATTTAAAAATGTATATTAAAGTCTTGCAATACTAAAAAAAAAAATTTGTAAAATAGCATATATCAAAAGAAGCGCACTCCTCATCGAGGTTAAACATTTATATGACTTACATAAATCGAAAGCTATACTCTTAGCAAGAGCCATGCTCAATACTAAGATGAAAAGGCAGTATAAATGAACAATGCTGAGCAACGGCAACGAACCCTTAGTTCTGCGCTGACTAAATGGCTGTCAACCTCTTCTTTTTATAATTATGAGCAAGCAAAGAAAAGACCATAAATGGTTCAAAAGGAAGACAGAATCATAATACAGAGTCCAAAAGAAAAAGCTGTTCTACATGGTACACAGCATCTGCACTATATGGTACACAGCCCCATGTTATTTTTACTAGTGGGGATTGTCCGTTGATGATTTAGCAAGATTTACAATCAGTTGATCCACAGATCACACAACCATGAGTTATTTTGAATACAGTCTTGAACCGGTGCTGCCATTCTCGTAGTATACTTATGCATTTAATGAACCTCCATCATTGGTTTGGTGTGGTGTTTTCTTTCTTTCTTTGTCTATTTCTGGTCAGAGGTCAGGAATGACAAGTTACAACCTCCGGATGAATGCAGAAATGTTCCCTCAATTGGTGTTTTGATGATGGTGGTAAAGAGCATCGTCTAATAGGTCACTCCAAAATATCCCAAAGGTGTTCGATTTGGTTGGGATCTGTTAACTGTGATGGCCATAACATATGATTTACATCATTCCCATCCTTATCAAACCATTCAGCGAACCCTTGTGGTCTGTTGATGGTCGCAGAGTCATCGTTGAAGAAACAACTCCCATCGAAATAGAAATGTTTTATCATAGGATAAAGATAATCAGTCAGAATTTGTTTTTGCATCTCTCTTACTTAATGTCATTGATGCAACCTCTAATAACTCGTACTCACTGCTTTTGCTCTTATAGCTGCCTCTGCAGCTTTTGGATTTTATTAATTATAGTAGCTTTCACTGATAAGGCTGCTTTTGTAACTGTATGTAAAAATACTACCGTCGGTTTTTGCTTACTACTAGCACTACAGTGTGCATCCCACCATTCAAAGGCCAATGCAGTTATTTACTGGCATTCTTACCTCTAAGCTCTCACTGCTATGTGATGCCAAGTCATTCCATGACTGCCGCTTAAATAATTACCTGACATTAGCTGGGATTATTTACATTCAGCAGCAAATCAGCATTCATAGGGTTGTTAATCTCTTAATTGTTGCTGGTTAATGACTAGACCCGGTGGAAGGGAAGAACTGGATCCAGAATAGATCACCTTTCTTCCATTTAACGAAATTAAAAGGGACTTACCGGGAATGCCAACAGAGTTAAAGGATGTTTAATTTCATTAATTAAGAAATAATTATACACTGCCACATTACAATGCCGAGATATGTTTATGCAACATGTGAACATTCTCTGGATCTGCCTCAGGTAGGAGGTGTTCTTTACAGGTCAGTGGTCTACATCGTTCATGTAACAGGTCTGATAGTTACTGTAACATGCTGTGAGTGAAAGCAAGATACACATGCGTGTATATTTAGCTTGTTGTTTGTAAGGACTAATCCAATATCTATAGTCATGGCACTAGATGAGGTATATCCATAACCAAAAATGTAGAAAAAAGAACCAAGAATGCAGAACATGCACATGAAGAAAACAAGGCTCAAACTTAACCACAAGAACACACAATAAGACTTTGTATTTTGATAAAGACACAAGAAGGTATGAATAGACCTAAGAACAGGCAGGCAACATAAAACAGTGTATAGATGTAATAGAAAAGCAAGAAATTAAACAGCTGCACAATCAGACATTCTCAAATGCACGACGAGACTTCAATGCAACTAGAAAAATACAGAATATGGTATAAATAGATAAACGAATCAAGATCTAAACAAATAACAGGGTGAACACAATCAAGAAATACAGCACTGAAAGGATGGGGTGGAAACAAGAATATGACTCAAAATAAAGACACATGTCAAAACAAAAGCAGATGATGCAAGCAAGCAAAACATGAATACAATGCTCTTCGCTCTTGGAACCACACTACACACTGGGAGGAGAAATTTGTGACTGTAACCAAATTATTTAAATGACGATGTAAATACTATGATATCATATCTTACATCAGGTTAAAGTCAGTGCAAGAAAGACCAAACTAAGAAAGAACACATTTAACACATTTTAACACCTCCTCCTTCTTCAAAGGGTTTATTACAGGGTTTGTCAAGCAACTGTGGGATGCATTACATGTGCATCAAGGCATGTATTTTAGAAAGATATCTGATTATTGACTGACTTATGTAGACCCAGAGTTTTATCAATATCATATTACTTAAATGCATTTAACTGGTCGATCATTTTCTGTGCAGTAATCGGATTTCTCTCAGTAAATTTACTATTGCTAGTGAACAGACGTTGGAGGAGCCAAAAAAGACTCACTAAAGTACTGGTACTTTAGAATAATGACTCATAGTCATTCAAATAACTACGTGGTGAGAAAATCTAGTGAAACTAATAGGAAACTAATAGGACAAAACTAATATAAATCCATGTAAATAAAAGTTATGTGTTTTACATCACATGAAAAGGATGACTCACATGTGTGAAAGGATGTAATGCAGAGCTTGCTATTTACAAAACCTGTTAAGGATTATTTGGTTATTGTCAGCTAGCACCATACAAAGAATTTTGCAAATTGTCACTAACAGCCAATTTAAGGGTGAGACACTCCAGATTGTTGGCAGGGTAGTTTTCTCACTTCTAGTGAGGCTACAACTTGCATAAGAGATTTGGCATCTTGAACCTGATATAATGCTGCGCTCAGTCTCATTATGCTGGCATCAGTATGGAGTATACATATGGGAGTCTCCAACTGGTAAAACCAAGGATTGGTTTTGAAGTTAACGTCTCTATAATACACTAAGATGCAAATTGACTATTTTGTTCTACCTGTCTACCAATGACTTCCACCTGATTTTGTGCCTAGAGTTTATTTGAAGTTGTTACCCTTTTCCTTGTAGAAAGTTCCCCTTTTGACAGCTCATTCAGAGGTCTAACTATTTTATCATAATAACAGACAAATCTAGTAGTAGTAGATTTACTAGTAGTAGTCTAGTAAATCTAGTAGTAAATCTTGTAGTAGTAGACAAATCTAGTAGTAGTGGGAAGAAGCCAAGAAATTATCATAATACTCTTTTTTTTTTTTTTTGGACAAGCCAATTCCTGACACTGGAGATCTTTCTTAATCTGCTTACTATCTAGAAGAAGGTTGCATTTAATGTTAGTCTGGGGTTGTTCAACTCCATTAAAACTGCATTTGAGGCTCGATTACATAAGATACAAATGCATTAGGAAGTGAAACCATGCATTTGTAAATCTCTGAAAATAAAAACTACATTGCTTTCTTAAGCAAAGAAAATCACTGTCACGGATTTCCCCTTTGCACCACGGTTCCCATGGCAACAAGCACCATGTTTCGGTTTTTGTACCAGTCCTGTCTCCGCCCCTGTCCAGTCATTGGTTTGTTCCCCATATGTGTGCACCTCTTCTGTGTTTATTTCCTGATTAGTATGTTTATATATATATATTTCCTGCTGTTTCTCGTTTCTGTGTGAAGTCTTATCATGCTTTTTAGCGCTAAGTCTGGTTTTAACTTTTGCCTGTATTTTGATTCTGTAGGTTTATCCACTTGTTTCTTGCCTCATCTCACCACACAAGAAAATAATATTTTTTATCATAAACTGTAATGTTTAAGATCTAGGTTTAATTATTTACCTACAGTTGTCTGCTATCTTCATCTCATTCATGCGAAAAAATATGAGCCACCAATAAGCCTTACCATGGAGTTTTCATAAAGTATCTGGAAATGTACTGGAGGGTTGAATGCCATTCTTCCAAGTTATTCACTCAGTTGGTATGTTTTGATAATTGTGCTAGAAAGTGCTTTCTAACATGCTGCTCCAAAAGCCCCCACAGATATACAATTTGGCTGCGATCTGGTGACTGTGAAGGTCATAGCACATGAGTTCCTCTTCATTGAAACATTCAGTGAGCCCTCATGCCTTGTGGATGAAAGAGACCACTTCCATCAGGATAGAAACATTTCCATTATAGGATAACCAGTTGATCAGTCAGAATACATTTCCATTGATTTTTAGTGACCCTTGCCTCTAAGGGGACAAATGGGCTTAGGTCATTCAAGCAAATCTTCTAGAGCATAACAGAGACACCCATTTTTTTGTTACACATCTGTACATGTGCTGAGCAAACTGATTACTGGCCTGAAATCCAGGCAGCATAATGTGATGTTGTGAAATTCAATAACGGCCTTAATCTGATATAATATATAGACTGATATACTCTAAAGATATAAAAGTTTGTAGTTGATATGACCACTTGTATAATCTGATATCTGCTGAAATCTAATAATTAATTAGGCTATTAATGTTCATATAAACACTCAACAATTCAGATGCTTTCAGTGTTAACAAAGAAGGTGTGGAGGTCTGATGGGAGAGTACCTAATGAAAAAAGTCTCAGGTAGCATGTTACAAATTCACTCAAATGTCACTACCAGAAGCCATGACATTTAGACAAGCGTCTGTGTCGCTGCCATTCAAGTGCATGAAAAGGACAGATGGGCACAGGAAGGGGCACTGAATTAAAACTGTCTCACATAAAAGTCAAAACAGAGGACAAACAAAGGCCTTATTTTCAGCACACTTCACTTTGCATGCGTGGTGTAACTTCACACATGACAGCTGACAATTCGTCATATTTTCCCTCCCTTACAACTTAGCTTAGCGTTTTGATAGCTTGATGTACTCACCTGTGACTTGTGTGAACAGGTTTTTCATGTAGTGTGTTCTGAGGGGCCACAATTGTCATGCCCTTGTTTTGCATGCCACTCATCAGCAAGGTGCTTCAGAACAGCAGATTCTGAAACAAATTTGGTCAATTTTAGCAATGTGCATATTTCAGTTGTGCTTTTTTTTTTTTACAATGCTGTTTCAGTGTGACTGAGATTTACAAGCTTATCCATTCATGTGAATGTAGACTTTATGTTTATTACTTCTCCAACAGTGCCACCCAGTGTTGTAAATTAATAATCCTACTAAACCTCAGCTTGTATGGAAAATTGTTATTGCCAAATTATGTGCAATATATACAATTGGCACCAATGGAAAGCTATCAAACAGTCAATGGCACTGTAACTGGTCGGGTCTAGCTGGACATTTAGATATTGCACATTATAATGAGCACTATTCTAAACTTTAATTAATTATACGGTTCAATTATAACAAAATGATGTTATATTAATGGAACAAACTCTATTCAAATAGTTGAATCGGAACAATAATGTGCCTTTGGGAAATCTGGCCTTGCAGATGCAGTAAAGCTGATATGTATTTCCACAAAGCTATTTGCTGGTATCACATTACATTTTCGTATGCAGAGGATGTGCTGGTATTGTCACGAACGTCTGGACTCTGAAAGCTTGAGCACTACATGAATATAAAACCTGCTCACTCACACTTCAGCCTGATGCTAATGAGAGTCAGCCATGAATACTGTGCAGGCAGTTGTAGCCTTCCTGTTCATTAAACATAAAATCTAGTCTATGAACCTATACCAAGAAACACACTTAAGCTTATAGTATTGCATAAGCACATATGAGAAAATGCCATTGATAGACCCATAGACCATGTTATTATATGCATCAGTCATGGCTGGTTGTGAAATTAGATGGGAAGCTAAAATATAATATCCATCAATAACATGTCAATGAATCTATTAGAGCTCAGCAATACATGATATTAGGATGGCATAATATGAGTAGTGTGCTACAAACTATTACACACATGCTTAAAATGCAGATAGGTGGCTGCAGTCATGATTTATGCAGTTCTGACTTCTGCATTCATGATTTGTTTAAATTCCATACTGGATACATACCGTGTTTCCACTGGATACCAAACATTCAACACTGGAACTATTTAATTTCAACCCCCCAATAAAGGTTTTATCATCTGTCCTTTTGTGTAATTTGCGCTCCAATTGGACAATGAGTGTTTAGTCTATCTAGATTGAATTTCTCCTCTAGGGATAGTAATATTCGTTTCACATTCATTACACTCATGACTATATTTCACACGTGTCTTCTCAGTCACTGCTAATAAAGTGCTATGGAGGTGTCATGAAAGTATCAGCCCAAATGGAGATCAGGTCTAGGGAGAGTTTCACTATGTGCAATCACCTGACATGACTGTTACTCTTGCTGAATCTACAGTTTGGGCTAGAAAGGAATCAGCCCCGGCCTCACTTCTTCAAACCATTCTGTGTGATCATTATACAAAAGTTTAGTGGTGTTGTTGCCCTGGGCTCCCCAAAAGCCCAAACTAATCTGCCTTAAAATATTGGTAAAAAGTTAATAATTTGATGTAGATGCCAAAGATTAAACCGTATATTAATGTCTTGGGCACTGATAGAGTATACTAGCTTCCCCTGATATGCATCCAGCATACAGGTTCAACATTATCTACTGCAATAAACAATTTCCCAGCCCCTCTCTTACATATTTATTAATAGAAAACAGCAAATGAAGCAACTACTGCTGAGGTATTTGGGTGCATGTGGAAGTGTGTGGCACTACGTATGAATGTATCGGGCAAAGCACTGCTGGGGTTTTTAAGCTAATGCCAGAGGTGGGAAGTAACTAACTACAATTACAGATGTTTCTGTCCTGTGTACTGAGTTTTTCTTTCATGTAATGTTTTTACCTGATACGTTTCAAAAGAAAAACAAACTACTTACTACATTTTCAAACTCTACTACATTTCATTACTACATAATCATATATATGTAAAATACATTAGCATTTGTAGAAATAGCACATGTAGAAAGCAACAAGTTAATCTAAATTCCTCATAAATCTGAACTTTAACAGATTGGATAGCAGGAATGAGACATATCCATCTATCTGCTGCTATGTACATTTTAGATTTATAATGGCAGGTTGCATAGTATTAGCAGCTAGTTTGTATCATCAGAGTTATTATCATGCCAACTAATATTTGAGAGATTATGAATAAAAACTGTGGTTAGTGGGGCAAAACTAATTTCTAATCTCTGAAATGTGAGCTAGCTAATTGTATTCATGAAGTCTGTATCATAAGAATTTTTATTATGCTAGGTAACATGAGTGATTAGGGATTAAACTGTTGTCAGTTTGCTATAGCTAATTCACAATCTCAAAAGTCTGCTTAGCATTCAGCTAGTCTATTGTCAGGGCTATCATCATGCTAGCTAAGATTCAAGAGCTTATGAATAAAGCTAGCTAGCCTTAGTTAGCATTACTTAATGCTTTCCCATGTGCCTTCTTGCTTTCTTGGTGAAAGAAGCATTAATTTACCATTGGTACCTACGTTTGTGATTGAGTGTCTGATCTTTTTCTTTTGTACTTTTACTTTCAAGCAGTTAGGAAATTTATGAGTTTATACTTTTCTACTTTAACTTCAGTGAAGAATTTGACTTCATTGTTTACCAGAGTCTTTATTTACACTCAGTTTTAATTGAGTGAAGAATTCTGGTATTTTTACCTCTGATATTTTTGCCACTGCTGCATTGATGATACTCAAAAAGTGAAATATCACCAGCCAACAGAAGTCCTGATGAAAAGATATAGGGTAGACCACATGTTGCACATCTGCATACAGCAGACCAGCATGTTAGATGGGCCCAATAAGGCAGTTAGTAAATATACATAGTGTTCAAAAGCCCCACGAATTCTGTGGTGCCTCATACATGCATACCAGAACATCTTACAACATAATAAAAGTGCATTCCAGTGCATTACATTGTCTTATTTTGATTAGTGCCACAACATGTCTATGTTACGTCTTTGCTGAGAAATGTTCCTCCTGTGTTACTTTTCATTAATGGATGACAAATTGTTCACAGCATAGCATAACTATCTTGCATTCAATCCACACTTTTCTTCCAGACTGTGCAATGCTTGAACCACTTCATTAATAAGTCATAAAGTCTCCCTGTATGCAATACATTTTAAATTCGAGTTAAAAATGCATTCGCAGTGGTGCTCATGATCTTATCTGACTGAGCATATCTTATTATTTATTATTCACTAGATCTATCTGCTTTACACAGTCACTTTTTTTTTTTTTTGCAGTTAGATCATATTTCGTTTTTTTCTCTAAATAGATCATGCTGAATCAAGTATTGTACCAAATAAGGTATTCATATTCATTCATTTGCATATTGCTCATTTCCCTTTTTTCTTTTCTTTTTTGCCTGTCTGTATCTGTCCTCCCTCTCATTAGGGGGTGCCAGCACAATGCTGGGCCACTGAGTGCTATGGGTGAGGCACATCCTGGAAGGGGAATATAAAAGAAATGAAGGAAGGCTGATGTTACGGAGTTTCTTGATGACAAGCAAGGATTCTTTCTGGCTGTCATAGCATTGAATCCTGCTGAAGGACTGTTCCAATGTCTAGAATCCTTCAAAATTCACCAAGGACTGAGTTTTCTTTCAAAGAATTTTCAAGAATGCTTGTGTGGATCCTTGTCATTCTTCAAGCACCTACAATCATATGCACACAATAAGGGTTTGTTATTTAAATGTTTATTGTTTGTCTTTTATCTTGCTGTTCACCACTGCAGGAAGGGGCTGAATGCAATTTTCTTTATCTCTTTTCTCTTGGCTTTGGGTTAGGAAAGCAGTTATGTAGTTTTGTTTGAGGAGTTAGTATTGGGTTTTGGTAATGCTTTTGGCCTTACTTACCCCTGAATTAATGGCTTCCTGTTTGTTGGGTATATTTTCCTATGTATGGATGGATGGATGGATGGATGGATGGATGTTTTTCTGTGACAGAATAATTATACGACATACATACAGCACCCAAGAATTTGGTGCACAAGTTTGGGTTTTCTGAAATCAACAGGTCATAATCATACTGGGTCAAACATCCACAACACCCACTTAGATTATTAATGCTTTGGTAGAAAGTTCCAGAATGTCTTAATTTTACCTAGGCCGAGGCCTCTTAACTTCGTTACTGATCATGATTGCTTACAGCTGGTATTTTCACTCTGCCAACATAAAAAGGGTTTGTTTGACCACACTTGCTGGATTGTCCAATACACAGTAGAGTAGGAACGTCCAAGGAGCCCAGTTCCGATCTGAGATGGAAGTCAGGAAGCCACTTCTTTTGGAGCCATTTCTAGACAACTGCAGATTCAAAGATCATCAGTTCAACAATTGTACATAACTACAAGCTATTGGTAGGTGTAGGCACTCTGCCAAGGTTTGAATGAAGAAACCTCAGCCAAGCAGAGTTGGTTCAGATAATCAGGAACAATCTAGGAACCATCAAAGCATAGGCCTGCCCTGAACTGAAAGCTGCTGGAATGGCAGTGACCCCATTTATAGGCAAGTGAGTTTTACATTGTTATGGACTGTCCCAGCAACATTGCTGCTGTCCAAGCAAGAAGCCCCTGCTCCAAAATCCATACTTTCAAGCTCAACTACTTGCATCTCACCACATGACCAAAGAAAAAGCCTTGTAGGGGGAAGTTTGCCCATAATGACCAGAGTTTTGTTTGGTGTAGTAAAGGTGAAGCATTCAACCTCAAGAGCACTGTACCAACTGTTAATCATGGTGGTGGTAGCATCATGCTCTGGAACCATTTTGCACCCAGTGGACCTGATGCATTGCATAAAATGGATGGAATAATGAAGGAGGAGGACTACCTCAGAATTCTTCAGCATAAACTTGGACAAAATTGGCTGTTCCAACAGAATAATGACATGCATCAATGCTGGTTATGGAATGGATAAAGCAGAATAAAATTAAGCTTCTGGATTTGGCCTTTTCAAAGTCCTGACCTCAACTCTATTGAAAATATGTGGACTGTGCATAAAAGTAGAGTCCGTGCCCAGAAACCAACAAATTTAATTGAACTCTGTAAAGAGGAGTGGTCAAATATCCAAATAGTATTCTGCCAGAAGCTTCTTGATGGCTACCAAATCCATCTGGTGAAACTTGCTAAGTGACATTTATGTTCTCAGCATGTGTTTTTGACCATGAATGTATAATTTTGACCCTGTGTTGATTAGAGAAAACCTAAAAGTAAATTCAAACTTGGACAAAAATTTGGTGGACATTTTTTTTCTTCTGTTGAAAATGTTATATGTTGTACGATCATTCTGCTTCAGAAATTGGCAGTTCAAAGAAAGCACTGAAAACCCAATATTGCTATAACATTCATGTCCAAGACGGTTGTATGTAAACCTGTGACCGGATCAGCATGTTCTCATTCTCTCTGTCTTTGAGGGAACAATTCTCTCTTAAGTGAAACTTGTTTAAAGTGAAATATTATATAAATAAATATATATGATATGATATAAAGAAAACAAACAAAACCGAATTACAAAAAAAAGAATTACACATGGGCCTTAACTTCACTGTTTACATTAGAAGAAACTAATAGCCATAAGCTCAGAATGTCTTAAACACAATGATACACATATATGCAGTCTTTTGGCTGCTACGGTATATGAGTTGTAATGTTTACTTGACTTTACTTGTTGCTTGCACAAATTGTTTTTTTAGTAGAAGCTCAAAACTTCAGCAGTTCCAAAGGTTTCTTTCTTCTGGAAAGCCCTCTTTTCCCATTAACCTTGAGTAAATGCAGCTATGGCACTGTATAATGCTTAGATGTAAAGAAAATATAAAGTAGAAATAAGAAAAAAGAAAAAAAGACAGTGGAACCAAAGCACAAGCTCACAGCTGTTGAGATTCACTGACCTTCTGAATAAAGTGAATATTCTAATTTATCAATTTGAGGAATTGTATGTTTTGATTTGAAAGTGTTGAAATAAGATTTCATTTGCTGAAGCCATCTGAAGACTTGGGTGAAATCTCTTATTCCATAGCATCACATGACACTGAACAGCATTAAAAGCCAAATATCCATGAATAATATTCCAGCCGAATGTAAGGCAAATAGCTCCTCTTAGTGGACAGTGTTTACCTCTGCAGATCTTTACCCATGGATTTTACACAGATCACATAAAATCCATCCTTTCCAATATCACAAGCATATTATATATCAAGTAATCAAACCACTATTTCACTACAATTTGTGTGCAATGTTGTTTACCTAACCTGAGTAAGTGGCTTGTTCTTCTTGTCTGTCTATCACACAGCAACAAGGCTTGAACAGAACATCTGTTCACTGACAAAGATAAAGAAAGTATGTTCCTACGTGATTAGACAGCTAGGAAACGCACAAATATTCTTTCTCACAGTTACTGGCTTCATCTGAACATCCAATTTCAAGATGGTCAAATGGTCCAGATGAACACACCACTGTGCCGCTGGGATCTTGATTCTGATTGGTCCGAAGGTGTATTTCAAATAGCCCTGTCTTTAAGGCCAATCACAGGTTTATATTAACATGTTCATTCTAATGCTAATTATATTCTAAAATAATTGTTTTTATAGAACCAACTCACACAAGGAATTGGATGGTGGATGCTTCGTGTGAATAAATAAGTAAATCTTGTTATGGTGACATTTTCTGTAAGATGTTTAACTTTTATGCAAGGAGTGTCGAGTGTCACGGCTTCAATGTTTAATCAAATCCACTGGCATCTCATTTCTTGAAAGTTACAACAAGACAACCTGATGAATACTGCCAAAGGTGCACTGGAGTGGTTCAAAACCAAAAACCTTCATGGAGTAGAATGGCTCCATCAGAGTCCACACCTCAATCCTATTGAGAATCTGTGGAAACGCTTGAAAACTGTTAACTCATTTTCTCAGCTTAATGTACGCACTCAAACAATTCAGCCAAAAAAAAAAATATCAGCTGAAATTGAAGATGGTTCTACCTGACACTGATACTTTTGTGTCTCACACACACACACACACACACACACAAAAACCAACCCACCTTTAAATTTTAGACATGTTACTCAAATGGTAATAATCCCAATTACGTCCCCGTTTCAGTTGCAGGTTGTAAAGCTGTGTATATAGTTATGCAAGGCACTGTACATGTGACACTTTTCTATTATCTTTACAAAACAAAACTGTTTTTCTGATCTTTAAAAAAGGAAAAAGGAGGAAGTTTTAGTTTCCTGCATGCCCACACCCCACTTGTAATATAATACAAAGATCATTTGCGGACTTAAATTAATGATTTACAGGGCGGAACCTCCCAGATTACTTGTTCTAAATTTTACTACCAGAGAACACACCACTTTGAGTTTTTCCTCACTAATCCAATACTTTTGTTATGGTCCTTTCTGGCTGAGTGGGAAAATCTGACATAATCACTGGTAGAAGGAAAGGGGATAGAATGTCAGGTGAAAAATAATACAGTCACAGCATACTTCCAATTAATTACATTCACACTCCTTTTCTTTTTCTCATGCGAAATAATAAGTATGATCCTCCTTTTTTTTTTTTACAAAATTTGGGTTCTCAAACTTGTTAGCCAGCACCAGTAAGCAGTGATTCCTCTTATTTTTTTCTTGTCTGCCTTTCTTCCTTTATGTTCTCTCTGGTGCTTCCTTCTGGATTCACTCTGACATTTGTAAAAATGTGAAATGCAGAAGGAACTCTCTAGAGGTTTGTCAGTTATGGGCTACTGTAGCGGTGCAGCATGGCAGTTCATTAGCCCATGGCAGGGCTCATTCTAAGCTTGCGGGAAAAAAATCATAGTTACACATAATTATACACTACTGAATACATACTCATGAATTCCATAAATATATTATGGAATATATTCTCCATTTCTGCTTTGAGATACCCTCAAAATCCTACATAGTGAATCTTTAATGGAAGGAGTCTTCAGTGTCAAGCTTCAAGACGGGGAAAAAAATTAGATGCTGGTGATAGAACTACTGTTCATGTCATATAAGTTTTAACCTTGTTATGAAATGTTAACAAAACTTAAATGTAGCTATAGATGGATGAAACAGCTCTCAAGGGGTTATAAGAGGAGTATAAGAGGAGTAAATTGGTTTGGGCATGATGTTATTGGAAAACAATCAATTGCAAGGTGATAACATCTGGCTGCCGGACACCACCCCAGATATTTTTCAGTTATTCATTTTAAAGCACATTTTTCAATAATGACTTTGAATTATGCAGAAACTACAATGAAGTTAATAGGAAGGCAATGTACACTGCTCGAAAAAAATAAGGGAACCCTTAATCATCACAGTATAACACCAAGTAAATTAAACTTCTGGGATATTGATCTTTCCAGTTAGGAAGTGTAAGTGATTGTGAATCAATTCCACCTGCTTTGGTGCAATTGAAAGCAACAGGTGGACATCAGGGGCAACAGCTTGACAACCTCCAAAAAGGGAATGGTTTTGCAGGTGGTGACCACAGACCATTTCTCATTCCTTATCTTTCCTGAATGATTTTTCTTTAGTTTTTCATTTAGTAGCGCCCTTGTCACTACTGGTAGCATGAGGTGGTATCTGCAGCCAATTCAGTTTGCAGATGGTAGTCTAGATGCTGCAGGATGGCACATCCATACATGCCATTGCAAGAAGGTTTGCTATGTCTCCCAGAACACTCTCAAGAACATGGAGGAGATACTAGGAGATGGACCTTTACATATGAAGACGCCATGAGGATGGCATAAGGGCCTGACATCCTCTAGTGGGATCTGTGCTCACAGTCCAGCACTTTGCAGCTTGATTGGCATTTGCCAGAGGACACCAGAATTGCCAGGTTTGACAATGGCACAACGTTCTCTTCACAGATGAGAGCAGGTTCACAGTGAGCACTGTGTTCATTGGTGTGACAAATGTGAAAGAGTTTGGAGACACCATGGCAAAATGGCATGCTGCCTGCACATCATCCAGCATGACCAGTTTGGCAGTGGGTCAGTGATGGTCAGGGGAGGCATTTCCTTGTAGGGTTGCATGGCCCTCCATGCACTAGGCAACAGTATTCTGACTGCTGTTAGGTACCGGAATGAAATCCTTAGAACCAGTGTCAGCCCTTATGCTGGAGCTTTGGGTCCTGAGTTCCTCCTGGAGCAGGACAATGCCAGGCCTCATGTGGCCTTAGTGTGTATACAGTTCCTGGATGATGAAGCCATTGATGTCATTGATTGGTTCCCATGTTCCCCAGATCTGAATACATTCAAGAACCTCAGGGACATTATGTATCGGTGCATCTGACACTGCCAAGTAGCGCCACAGTCTGTCCAGGAGCTCACTGATACCCTGATACAGGTCTTGGAGGAGATCCCCCAGGATACCATCCATCGTCTCATCAGGAGCATGTCCAGATGTTGTCAGGAGTACATACCGGCACATGGGGCCATACACAGTACTGAACCTTATTATGAGTTGCCATGATGAAATTCATGCAAATTAGATCAGTCTATAATTTCAGTTTTTTTTACTTTGATTTTTGGTTTAATTTTGAATCCAGCCCTCAGTTATTAAACAATTATTTTGTTTTCCATTGACTGTTCTTGCATTTTGTTCTCAATGAAATACACAATGTATGTCAATAACAGCATTATGATCTGATGTGTGATTTATGTGTGCTCTTAAATTTTTTGAGCAGTGTAGTTATAAGAGTAATAAATGTATGTATGGACCTGGTGACTGCGAGATTTAGGGGCTAATTCAGATCTTTACAATGTGTTTGTAAGTGGCAGCAAAAGTATTCTTAGTCTACATTCTTTATGATTCAAATCCTTTACTGGAAACGTTGCTGGGGTTTTTTTTTTTTTTTGTCTGTCTTAATCCATTCTTGAGTATAAAATTGCTGCCTCAAGCTTTGCCCTAGACCTGCCCTGGATCCAGTTTCACCTGTGTGCTGTTATGCCAGTCCAGTTGGTATACAGTATACACAGCACATTCTCATTTTTCTTTCTTGCAAATGTTTTTTTTAATCTGTTTCCTGTATGGTGTTCTTTAGTTTATTCTACTTCTGCTTCAAACTTTTAATCATTTTAATCATTATGGATTTAATCAACGCTTTAATCATTATGGATAATAATTATGGAATTGTCCAGGATTAACACATCTGTCTTATTCAGGAACAAGTAAATGAGATGCATAGTATGCAGGGCAGTAGTTAAAAACCTTGGGTAAACACAGAGAAATCTATAATAAATCATATGCTAATTTCAAAACTTGCAAGTGAGCTAAACTCAAGTAAATATGAAGATTTCTATAGAATACTAGAGAAACATATCTTTATAATATAGACAAACCTGAGATTTCTCAAATGGGGCAACCAAATGGAAAATTTACTTATTTAAGCTATTTTTCTTCCCACTGCTCTTATTTTGCCTAGCTTGCCTGGTAAACAAGTATCAAGATCAGAGAGAGCCTGGTCTAATTAATTTGAGTACATGAGCTTGAAAGTAAATTCAAGAAATAAAGTTGTAGTTGAAATAGATGTAATATTTGGAGGAAAATGGACAAAAAAATCTAATTGTAATATTTCAACAAGAATATCCACATATCCACATTTGCATACTTTTGAAACTATTCCAATCACCTGATGGCCTGCCAGCTGACATCTGACTTGTGATCTTTACATCACTTTTATTCTTGTAAATTTAATAGTTCTTTATTCTTTTTTTTTTCAAAATATTATGATTTTTATTCTTTTAATATCAGAATCTAAGACTTCATTTCACAAAATGTTATTAATTTGTCAAAGTCATACTTACTTTATATTTGTTTTTCGATGGCAGTAAAAGGTAACAGAGAGAGAAAATGTTAAAAACAACAGAAAAGTTAAAAACAAGGAACAGGTGACCTTAATCAGCAGGAAGTGTAAGCATTAATGGGAATAGGAAATAGTGGCTATGAAGAAAAGTGGAATGCAAACAAGTTAGACCACAATGTATGTGTTCACAAAGACAAAAAAAAACACTATCTGCCTTCCTAAGTGATTGCCATTCATTTGCCGAGATGCATCAGTTATGATGAATCATAAAAAATTCCCCAAGATCAAAACTGTGAATCACATCTACTTGTATGCAGTGTGGAGGAAACTGTTTTTTTACATTCCTTTCACTATTATGTGAAGTTGATGACTGACAACCTTCACAGAGAACTATCTGTCTCTGTAAAAGGTTAAACAAAAACTCTTTTTATACACTATATGGCCAAAAGTACGTAGGCACACCCATAAGTGGGCCTTCCCCAAACTGTTGCGATAAATTATGTAAATGTGTTTGCATGCTGTAGCATCAAAATTCACTATAATTTAAACTGAAGTGCCTAAAACTGTTCCAGCATGACAATGCCCATGAACACAAAGCGAGCTCCATGTAGACATGGTTTTCCAAGGTTGGTGTGGAAAAACTCGAGTGACCTTCACAGAGCCCTGACCTCAACACCACTGAGCCTCATATGAATCAGAACTCCAAATGCATTCCAGGCCTTGTTGCCAGTCATTACTTCCTAACCTCACTAATGCTCTTATGGCAGAATGAGCCCACAGCCATGCTCCATAATCTAGTGGAAAGCCTTGCCAGAAGAGTAGAGATTATTATAACAGCAAAGAGGGACTAAATCTGGATTGGGACTTTGAACAAACACACACTGGATGGGAATGATTGTCAGGGGTAAACATACTTTTGGCCATATAGTGTATTATCTGAAAGCCAGTGCATCACGTATTATGACAATTGTTTTTTATTTATTATTTTCTCTTTTACATATTGGAGCTGTTTTGACAAGGTGACGGAGTTTCTTTTCAAATTCTCTGCTCTGTTCTTTTTCTCCCAAGCAATTAACTATAGACTTTGACGAGCTCATCATGTAAAATATCTTTGTCATCCACCACCATACGGAAAACCGAAAGACAAAGATAGTTGTTGACCTGCACAAGTCAGGAAATGAATATAAAAATATACACAACCTGTTTAAATTACAATTGAACACGATCCAGCTTGCAGTTACGAGATTTCAAAAGTAATTGTAAAAATTTTAATTGTAAAAAAAAAAGATATTTCTTGACAATTATATAGTATATAATGTCAGTTAAATAATGTCAGATTGCAATCGGTTTGTGTTAGAGATGAGCGCTGGTTTGACGAACACCATTATATTTAAGGGTTAAACATCTTACAGATTTAAAAAAAAAAAAAAATGCTACAAGGCACATGGTTATGCGGAGGCTTTTGGTACACTAATAATCAGGAACACTTATACAGTTTACTACGGGAAAGTCTAACCACATTCTGCTTCTCTGGCCATCTCAATGGTCCTTCCCTCTTTCACCTGTTTCTTGATGCTGCTTATTTACAGAATACTTTTCACATCTTCATGATATTTTTTTCTGTGGAGTCACAATTCTAAAGCATGTCTACTCTCTGTAGCTGATGGGGTTTTTTGTCCTGGGTTTGCAGTTATTTAGTTGTCTAAAATAAATCAAAATGTCCATACACTAACTATAATTTTATTTACATATATATGTAAATAACAAAGGCAGTCACATAAAGTAAAGAAGGTTTCTCAGCAATATGTCTCCTCATCCCTGTGGAAAACAGTCTTAATCCTATTTACATTTGATAATCCATAATCCTACTTGGCCTTTCCTGAGGTCTGTCATTCACAGTGTAAGGCCTGACCCACAATGCACAGGTCTGGGTGTGAAGAAGAGCGATTTGCTTCTCTGAGCTCCAATTGCTTGGTCCATGTATCTCTGATTGGACCATCTTCCAGCCTGTAGCAGGGAAGCAAGAATGGATATTAACATAGATCTAGATTACTGAATTGGTCCAAGATTTCCAGCAGTGACTCATTAGGGTAGGCTATTCTTGTAAGGGATAAGCATTTACTTTGTACCCTGTTCCAATAAACATAACATGTATGTATGTTGTATGACCTATTTCAATTTAATCATTTACTAGTTATCAATACAAAGAATGCAGTTCATTTTAATGGGGGCTAGCTAACAACCACTTGGATACAAATGCAATTACTCACATGTCTAAATAAGACAATAAAACCCTGATCAGTAATTTAATATAATAGTTAAAAATGATGAACTCACCCTTGGGTACTGATAGCTGGTTCACTTCCGCAGGACAGTGCAATAGATACTACTGGTGCCCTAGGTGGAAGGCTGAGACTAGGTCTTCTGTCAGACTGACTACGCTGAATGAAAGGCTGTGGCCCTCGGACAGACATAGGCAGCCTAGCACGCTCTCCCCAAGGGCGAGGTAGTATGCTACTTCCAGAGGAGGTCCATGTCTGTGGGGGTTTAGGTACAAGAAATGGTTGTGCCTCAAACAAAGATCTTGAGGCTGGACAAAAAACTGAGCGAGCATTGCTAAATACTCTTGAAGCAGAGTCTTCACTTTTGTTGTCTCGAGACCGTCGCGGCACTTTTGGTGAGGCAGGGGGAGATGGTGCCTTAAAAGGGTGGGTTACTCCAGAAATGCTGCTTGGCATGGCATCTTGAATAGTGGGGGTAGTAGGTAGTGTCAGTTGGCTGGCTGCTGGTGGGGTAGGAAGTTTGCGAGATATTAATGGACTTGGTGAGCTGGAAGAAATTGGTTGTTTTGTAAATACAGGGGGACTGGGTAACCTCCTATGTACAACAGGTGTAGAAGGTAACATGCGCGTCCTGGATACAGCTAGAGTGTCAAATGATTGATTTCCAACTGTTGCACTGGAAGGCACTGTTTCAGGGACTGTTTTGTCCCTCTGATTTCTTTCACTACTGTTTTGATTGAGCTGTTGAATGTTGTCATTGTCAGCATCAGGTTTCTCTGTAGGAGAATTAGATGAATACCTCAAGTGGATAATTTTGCGAGCCTGTTGGTAAAGTGAGGCAGCCTCCTCATCCCTCAGATCTGTATCAGGTGTGGAAGCAACTTGGCTATTCTTAGCCACCCCACTGGGTTGCAGGGTAACATTTCCTGCAGGCGATATGCTGTGAGAACTCTTTCTCACACTTCCCTTGCTAGGTAGTACTGTAACAGAATGCATGGAGGTACGGAGCCTTTGAGACATGCTGGTTGTCTTTGGCAGGGTAGACCTTCCCCTTCTGTTCAATTTTTCATCTGCTTTGCTCATTTCTACATTTTCAAAAGAATTATCCATGAGGACCTCAAGAGGAGGTGGTGGTAGGTTGTCCAAGTCAATATGAACTTGATTTTCCAAGGTTGTAGATTTGCTTTGACTGTTACTGTTGTCATTTTTAATGCATGAAAATTTGGCTTCACTTCCCAAACCAGGGATGACCGGAATCCCATACTTCCTAACCCCTTTAAGAGGTCCAAACTGTTTACTTTCCTCCATACCCTGACTGAAGGTGTTAATCAGTTTCTTGACAGAATTTCCTCTGGGACACATTGTTAAGAGTTGTTGGGGTGATGGCGGCGGACTTGGAAGGGGTGTTGCCTTCATGGATCCTTTAGCAGTTTTATAGATTTTCTGTTTTTCCTTTTCTTCCTCCTGATTTCCTGTAACTATCTTTTCATTGAGAGCCTTTTGCTGACTATTTGAAGAAGATAAATTTAAAGGTCGTAGTTGACCAGACTGTGTTTGCTTTCTTTGCTTTGAAATCTCTCTTTTTATATTTTGTTCATTTCTGAGCTTTCCCATTTTTTCCAGCCTCTTACTCAGCTCTTTTTGTACCCTTTCCAGTTCAAGAAGTGTGGGGTCATCTGCTTTACTACGAAGAGACTCTGCTGATCTTGAACGACGCTGTTTTGTAACTGTTATTTTTTTCTTAGTTCCTTGATGAGTAGCTGTTTGTGGTCTTTTGGGACTTTTTTCACCCTCTTCCATCCACTGTTGCTCATTGGTCTTTGAGAGTCCAGGTTTTATCTTTTCTCCAGAGTGCTGAGAGGAAACAAAATTAATTCGTTCACTAATGGCATTCTTAATTTTTAATGTCATTTCTACATTTTGTGGGTTTTCTATCCGCTTTGTAGGCATACATTGTGTTTGATGGCCAGGGTCAGGTGGAGAAGAGCTTGAACATATCCTCATTTTATCCTCACAATGTTCTTCCTCATTGCCCTCACTGTTGTCCTCTTCTCCCTCACCATCATCCAATGAGGCAGAACCAAGCAAAGATTCGGTATCTCCGAATATCTTATCTGTAAATGTACAAGTAGAGTCGATGGAGGTTACAGAGCTGCTGTAGCTGATGTTTTTATTAAGCTGACATTTAGAGGAGCATTGGTAGACAGGGGTAGAGTTTTTATTACTGTAAATAACTGTGTGACTGGATTCAGTTGATTCACAGCTTTCTCTACGGTTGCGTTGTCTGTCTGATCCGGCCAGTGACTCACTTTCTACACCAATGCCACTGTCTTCACTAAATAATGTTGAGTCCTCTGGTCCAGGTCTTCGTAATGAGGCAACTTCAATTTTAGTTAGCAAATGCATTAGCCTAGACTCCATTGCATGCTTTGCATTCAGTTTTTCCTCTAGGACTTCAGAGATAGATGAAAAATAATACACTGCATCCTCAAGGGATGTGTCCCCAATCCCTTTCACTGAATGTCCCACAAGACGCATTCTCTGGACAGTATACTGAAGTAGCTGCTGAAGTAAGTCAGGTGGGGGTTCGGTAGTACTGGGTTTGCTGGAGGAAGGAAGATTTTTCATACTGCATGGCCAAGCCAAATGACCCCCATGGTCTTTTAAAAGCTTTTCTCCTTCTTCAACAATTTCTTCTAGTCCTCGGTTGAACTCTTCATACCTCAGAGCCATGAATGCTACCATGGGTTGCAAAGAAATGTGAGTCTGTGCTGCATGATCTAATAAGCCCAAAAACACTTCATATTTGTCAATACTGGGATTTAGATATCCGTATGCTGCTTGGTGGGCTTTCACAAGTTGCTCTGGAAAGTCCACCTTCTTCTCAATTGCAGATTTTCTCCCCTTATCTTTCTTTTTGCTTGGTTTTGCATTTTTCTGATTCTTTGTCTTCCTTGCACCCCTTTTCTCATATTTCTTTTCATCTTCCTTTTCTATGTGTTTCTCTTTTCTTTGGGAACATAAATTTATTGTAATCCCCTCGGTGTCCAATCTTTCTGAGTTATTCATTGTTGCTCCTGGTTCACCTACAGGGTGTTTTTTGACTAAAGGAACAGAAATCGTATCGCTGTCCAGTCTCTTTTCTCCTGTTATCCTCTTTTCACAAGCTTCTCTATCTGTCTCACCATCACCCGAGCTTACATTTCCTCCATCATCAGATTGTCCATCCCCTGAGGTTCCCTTGGTCCTTGGAAGCAAAGTTTTCCCTTTGCTGAATGGCCCCTGTGCTCCATTGAAGTTATTTCCTCTTGATGGGGAACAGCCCATCTCAAAGCTATCTCTGATTTCAGCTTTTAGAACTCAAATCTGTAAATCCAGACATATAAAAAGGCAAACCGCTCCATCTGAAATAAGGAAGGTTTAGAGCCTTACCCGACAGCTGCACTTGTCATTGTCAGATGGTTAACCATTGAGCACACATTTGCATTTTACAGTCTGTATGTATCCTTGGAACTAAAAAGAAAAAATACATTCTACTGTTACAAAAATATAAATATTACATAAATTGATTTTCCTTTTTTGTAGTGCACTGGGAGGACACTTTCAAGCAGCTTCAACAAGGCAGACTTCTTATGCACCTTGTGAAGGACAAGCAGATGAAGGGATTAGAGAGGATTTGTACACTGTAGTCTACAGTGTACGCATATGTCATGTTCAAGCAAATGAAACTCGCACACTTGCAAGTCGTAAAGCTCATTAAGATAATCGGGTCTTTTTTCAGGTGGCTTTATATAGCCCAGCCAGCACTGTTCTATTACCTGAAACCATTGGATACTTTACATTTTCCTCAAATGCCTGTTAATTACAAAATTAAAACACTTAACACAACCACTACAGTTTGTGTCACTCTACTCAGCCAACCTGAATATTGCTGTCACACCTGGTGTGATGTGAGCTGTGGAAAGGAAACTTGAGCTAGTGGCAACTGCATAGATTAAAACAAGAGAATGTCTTTGCGTTTGCTTCATCATTTGTTGTGCCTATATAGCTTGTGCATACAGGTCATCATGCGGGGGTTAGAGGCAGGAGATGGAAGGTAAGCATGGCAACAAGGTATTAATGTAATCTCGTTAAATAACACAGAGGAAGTACTGGAACTTTGAAGAACAAAGAACAAAGAACAACTTAATCAGAAGGTAATATATTAAATATTTCAAAATATTTGCAGTATGCATTTCGTTGTACTAAATCAAACACTAATTTGGGAGACATGTATCCAATTCACTTAATACAATATGTAATTTAAACAAATATACATATACAAAAAACAAAACAAAAAAACAAATAGTAATTTAAACAATATATATATATATATATGGCCAAGACCTGGCTATCTGTCCATTGCACCAACATATGGTTCTTCTCCAAACTGTCACCACAAAGCACACAGTTGTATAGGATATCTCTGTATGCTGTACCATTACAATTTCCCTTCAGTGGAACTAAGGAGCCCAAACCATGTCCAGAGTGACAATGCCCCTGTCCACAAAGTGAGGTCCATGAAGATATGGCTTTCCAAGGTTGGAGTGAGAGAAGTTGATTGGCCAGACCTCACCCCCACTTAACATATCTAGGATGAACTGAATATTCCAACTGCATACCAGGCCTTTTCACCCAACATCAGTGGCTGATCTCACTAAATGGATAAATTCCTACAGCCATACTCTGAAATCTAGTGGAAATACTTTGCAGAAGAATGGAGATTATTATAACCACAAAGGGGAACTAAATGTGGCATGGGATGTTCAGCAAGCACATATGGGTTTAATGATCATGTGAAGCCATTCTTCTGACCATATAGTATGCAGTATATTGTACTATTGACAGGACAGAAAGAGAGAGATGGATGGTACTGGTGAAACGTTAGCTTTCCTATTATTGCTTGGATGTTAATTATCCTGAGTTTAATTCCCTTCTAATAATAATGTATACAGAAGCCAACAAACTGCTGCATTAGTAGCCAAAACATGTAAATTCATGATACAACTACAGTCTGTCAAAGCTCCTAATGTTAGCATGCTCGCATTTTCATATGTTATAATGGACCCCTTGAAGATATCCAACTATCAGCAAAAGAATAAAATCCATGTACGGCTGCTTAACAAAATACTATTTTTTCCCTCACTAGGTTGCATTTATTGAACACATAATGCATCCTGCTAGACCATTCAATCACGATTCCATCCTGTTGTCCTCACTACGGGTTTTTCACATACAGCAGTTTCTAGATTTTATACTAGAATTTCAAAACAAAAACAAAAAAATTCAGTGAATGGCAGTTCTGAAGTTGGACTGGCTTGAGCTCACAGGAAGGTAATTCCTGTATAGCCACCCTTTACAGTTGTACTAAACAGAAAAGTTTCACAAAGCAAAACAGATAACGCATTAAAATCTGAGTCAGCTGGACATAAGCAGCAAAAAAAAAAGTTGTTTTACTTTCTCAATAATGAAGAAGTCATCGCTTATACACTTTAAACTGAATTTTTGATAGATAGATAGATAGATAGATAGATAGATAGATAGATAGATAGATAGATAGATAGATAGATAGATACACAAACATAAAATCTATATTATCATAAAGCTAATTAACTTTCTATTTCAAACATTTCACATGACATTACAGTTTTATTCATTACTGCAGTTTACATCAAATCGTCAAGAAAAGGTCTTCATAATATTTATACAATATATACAGAGGCAAAATATATAACATATATAATTAAAATATAAGAAAATCAATAAATAACAGAATCAACATTATAGACATCTCATTTCTTCCAAAAGAGAGCATGAACAAAAAGTCAATATGAAAAAGAAATACAGACGGGTTTAAAATCTTGTCAATAAATGCAGAGTTTATTACTCGGTGCATAATTACAGCAATGCTTTCCTGTAAAAATAAAAGCAATATGTAAACATTAGATGGAGTAAGGACGCTTATATAAAGTTAACGCCTTGAATCATAATACTTCTAGGTGGAGGGATTCAATGTCCTTTAAATAGACCTTCTCTGGAACCTTTTCCGAATGGTCTGCTGGGTTTTAATGGATTTATTTGCAAGCAAATCACATGCAGTGCTAATTGTGCAGCCGATCCCAGTATCGTTTGAGTTCATACTTATTTGTGAAGCTGAGAGGTGGAGTCCATTTTTTGAAGTCAGTGACCCAACCCCTGAAGACGTACTAAGAGTGGAGGCCATTGATGGTCTGGAAATGCATGCTCGTGCAATATAAGCCTCCATGGTGACCTCATCCTTCTTTTTGCAAAGGGCCATGTACCACTTGGGGGCAAAGTGACAGAAGATAATTCCAAATGATGAAACCAAGATAGCTGCAGCCTGAATTGAGTAACGCTCTACGATCCTTGCGACATATATTGGAGTGAAGCACACCCATACAAACAGGTATATCAGCATGCTGAGGATAATGTGTCCAGTTTCATTGAAGCGCTGTGGAACTTTTCTCCCTTTAAAAGCCAAAATGAAGCAGATGAGTGCGAGCAGGGCAACGTAACAAAGCATGAAGCCAAATCCCATGCCAGAACCTTCTATACACTGCACAGTGACCTCCATGCTGTCATTAGATGTCAGGTGCTCCACTGACGGAGAATCAAAAACTAGCCAAAAGGTGCAAATGAGGACTTGAATGAAGGTGCAGAAGCCAATAATAACAGGAGGCTTGTAGAATTTCTTGACATTGTGTTGGCGGTACCGAGGAAGGAATGCTATAAATGTGCGCAAGGCTTTGACCAGGATACATGAGACGGTTAGTGAGAAGCCTAAGCCATACAGGACCTGGCGTGCTCTACACTTATGAACATTGGGTTTCTCGATGAAGATTATGACACTGGTATAGCTAAGTGCTAATCCTACCATAATGAGTACAACAATGTAGCCTCCAGCCTGTTTGATGACAGGACTCTCACGAAACACCAAGTAGATAATCAGGTTCATAAACAAGAGGAGAAATCCCGCCATGTCAAACACTAGAAAAATGATAGCTCGTGGCCCATTCCATTTCCAATAGACTTCTTTCTTTTCTTTACAGTGTGTCCATCCTTTTAGTGACCATGTCCCATTTTGGCACGGGAGACAGTTCTGAAGATCTGCAATGAATTTAAGAATTTATTAACTCACAGTAAATTATATTTTAGGACACATTTGGACAAACGCATCAACATTTTAGTCCAATCCACACACATACAGACATTTTCAAAGTTTTAGATTTTAATTTTCTCAGGGTTTTGGCTTCCCATCCATATGAAAAATAAATTTTGCCTCACTGAAAATGAATTTTTTTCAAAAAATGGTTTGTGTGGACAGGAAAAATGTATATTTTAGAAAATGCTGATGTAAGAGTGTCAACACGCAGATGTCTGTGCGAGCATTTTCAAATCGTTTGATGTAATTTTTTCTTAAATGGAGGTTTAATATCTACATTTTCATAAATATTCCTAGACATGACCTTCGTATAAATATGTGTGTTAAATTTATCTCTTATATTAATGAACAGTGTAATACTCACTTGTGCCATTAGAGTAAGTTCCCTCCAAACAGTCTATACACTCGTGACAGCAGGATGTCTTTAAAAGTTTTTTTGCTTTGCCAGGAGGGCAGGCATTGGAGCATATGGAAATTGGTATCTGAAATAAATTATTAAGTGAATTAAGGAATTTTGTTTTTAAATTCAGGTGTCCATTTGTATATCTAGATATATCAAGATAACTGTAGAACACTTACCGTATTTGAATCTGAATTATACCACTGAATATATTCATCGATAGTAATTTGTTCTTGCTCCAGTTTATATTCTCCAACAACAACAAACTTTCTTTCCCCACTGGACTTATTTTGTTCCCAGTTAATCAAATCGTAGCCATTGACAAAACTTCCAGATGTATTGAAGTAGAACGCCTGATTGTCCAAAGTAAAATTGACCTGTTTCAGTTCACTGAGAAGCTGAAGAAAATCAAATAAAACACAGGACACTAAGTAAACTATTTCCATAAACCATTGTACTTAATTAGAAGACATTATACCAATCATGCATTAGTCATATAACATTTCTCCATGTCCAGCTTACCTCATATGGAGGGAAATCCTTGTTCCCTGGACAGGCAGTTTGGTTACATTTTAAAATTGCCTTTAGGGAATGAGCAATCGATAGCACGGCCAATCGGTCAGCATAAGTCAGGCTAATATCCACCATGCTTGTTAAGTAGTCTTTGTCATTCCCTAACTTTAGGTATTCTTCTATGAACTTATTCTCAGTGCCTGGGGTGATGGCGAGATTTTGCAGATACTCTTTAAATCCAGGGTTAGGGCCTGTAATAAAACTGAAACCAAATACATCTCCGATGTTATTGATGCCCTTCATGTGACTGATATTATGCGATGCTGACCAGGCATCACTGGCTATCCAAGTGCGTGATATATTCTGCTTGATCACCTCGGTGAAGAGTTTGTACACTATCTCTTCTCTTAAGATGACTAGCACAACTTTTGCTGTGGAGTTTTGGATGGTTTGGACCACGTTTTGGATCAGCTTATCAATGTTCTGGGTATCTAGGTAGTAAGGCAATGTTTTTATAAAGGCGGTGCAAACATTCTCATTTTCTGCATTATTCAGGAAGCTTTGCAAACCGCTCTTGCCATAATCATCATCCCCATGAATGACACCAACCCACTCCCACTCAAAGCGTGACATGAGTTTGGCCAAGGCTTTCGTCTGGTGGATGTCGCTGGGTATGGTGCGGAGGAAGGAAGGGTAGCGCAGACGGTCACTCAAAGCTTCTGCAGAGGAACTTGCACTTATCTGTTTACACACAAACAACAAAAAAGCAGTTGGAGCTTAGAGCTTAAGGTTCAGTGCTGGTTAGACAACGGCTCTGAGCTCAGTTCTTATTTTTAGAACAGCTACAGAGCCATGAGTGACCCTTGAATGAAACAACTAACTGTTCTGCTTTATGTTTGACCCAATGGGTACATTCAGAGAACGATGTTAGTGAGTACATTCAAACTCTGAGTCAGTGAAAGACCTTTATCTCTTTAACTGCTTTTTTCATGTTCATGTTCATGGACTGTATTCTGGCTAAATAAAAACTCGGTGAAATGAACAAATAAAAGGTTTTCCCCCACTCTTATGTTTTAATAGCTATTTTGGCTATGCATGTGGATATAGATATACAACCCAAGTTCCAGAAAAGTTGGGACGTTTTTCGATTTGAATAAAATGAAAACTAAAAGACTTTCAAATGTTTTATTCACAACAGAACGTAGATAACAGAACGAATGTTTAAACTGAGAAATTTTTACAATTTTATGCACAAAATGAGCTCATTTCAAATTTGACGCTTGCTACAGGTTGTGTTTCGTCAATGTATTGTACGTATGCTGCAATTCATTTCATTTTTACTTGACTAGGTGAAATCACTAGTATGTGCTTCCCATAAGATATTTTAGACTAAAGTAATGCAAGCTGTACTTGCATGCAATATTCTCAAATAATGTCACAAACCAAAAAATAAATAAATAAATAAATATAAACTCTAACTCATTATTTCTGTACTGACATGACAATATTGTTAAGAAGTTTTAAAATGATATTTTTTCCTTAAATACAAAGGCTAATTAAAAAAAAAAAAGATCAAATAATAGCTTTTTTTTTTTTTTGGTATACTAACTAAACTAACTAAAAACAGATAAAAATTATGAAGTCATTCTTTAATAAGTAAAAATTGTAATCACTGTTATCAAATTACTTTGGTCGAAGAAGGATGCAACACTGCAATGGGATTAAAAACAAATCATCATCTTCAAGGTGTTTCTGTGGCATCATTAATTATCATCTACAACAGCACAAATTGTTATGTTTTATTTATTATATCTCACCTGTGGCACCATGTAGAGGCTCAGCAAACGAGCCACACTGATCGACACCTCGGAGTAACGGGCTCCAATGATTGCCTTTACCTTTGGGTTTTGATTGAGGTCACACTGGTCAGGCTCAGTGTTGTTTAATGCCAGCAGGTACTCAGTGCTCTGTATGGCTTTTGAAGCATGACAGCAAGTGTCACATATGTGATAACCAAGATGTACGCCAGGCAGGAAGCTGGAGTTATTGATAGTTTCAATGGTGTAGATAAAAACAAGCATCCGTATAAATGATACATGATTAAATCTGGGAAAAAATAAAGACAGGATTTAAGTAAACATTACACAGACTTTACCTTTAAAAATAGAATAGAAATTTTTTATAATTCTTGTCATGTCTATGGTGTCATTAGACTTATTCAGGAACAAATCTTTAATATTCCATGTTGCAAATTGGAGTAGTAAAGAAAATACTGAAACATATAGTAGAGATATATTAATTCGAACAAACTATAGAAATGATATAGCAAATAACTCACTCTGAGCAGTTGTAAATATCTGGAGCTCCTCGATAATATAGATTCTCCACTTTAGAAAAACAGGAGCTGAGCATTCCTATCTGTACGTCTCCTGAAGCCCAGGCTCCACATTTGTACACTTCATAATTGCAAGCATTCCCAAAACCCACTGATAAAATAGTGCATAAAAGCACGATGGGCATACAAAGCAACATGTCACACCATATGATTTACAGATCACATCCAGAACAAGAGGAGAGAACAAGAATGAACTAGTTGTGAAAATTGGCAGCCCTACTGGTTTTTATGTGAGACAAAAAAAAAAAATCTATATATACATCACGTGCTTCACAACCACTTCACATGCATAGACACGAAAGAATGAGAGCCACCTTTACTGTAATACATTGAATGTCATATTACACTTCCTTGACAGAAACCAGTTTTGTAGGTCACCATGCCCCATGCCTGGGCAGAAGAAAGATTATAATGAACACATTGTATTGTGTTACCTGAGTACAATTTGATTAAAAAAGTATATAATTTTTTTACATCATAAATGGAGACTACACTGGAAACAATTCTTAGCAATGGACATATCTTGAATATAGTCAAATTGATCTACTATTTCCTTTTATAAGATTACAATAAACCAAGTTAACGATTAAAAAACCTACTTCTAGATATATTTTTGTTTACTAATTTCAAGCTTTAAGTATTCTTATTGTATTAACAGATAATTTTGCTTCTTTCTAAAAACAAATGCTTAAGATTATCTAAATAATCTGCCAATAGAATATGACTATTTCAGACTAAATATGAAGTTTGTAAAATAAATGTCTAGAAATAGGTTAAATAATCTCATATCTGGTATACTGTATTCTTATAATAGAAAATACAAGATCAATTTGACTATATTCAAGATATTTCCTTTTGCTGAGATATGATTTTTGCAGTGTAAAAAATGCTGTTCAAATCTCAAAGTACCTAAATAAAACAGGAAGAAGATACATTCATGTAGAGGAGTACATGCCTTTCTATGTGTTGCAGACAGAGAGATAAAAAGAGAGCAATAAGATGTTTATCCAAGTTTATACTAGATAACAGTTATGATAGAGCTGTTAAGAAGTGGCAAAAATACCCAAATTCTTTAAAGGTTCAACATATAGGATTTTAAGGGTATCTATTAGCAGAAATGGCGTATACATACATGCATACATACATACATACATACATACATACATGTGTATATATATATATATATATATATATATATATGTAAATATACTCATGGAATTCATAAATATGTTTTCATTAGTGTATAATTACCAGTAATTACAAATAGTTGTGTTTTCGTAAGCTTACAATGAGCCCTTTATATCTACGTAGGCGCGGGGCCACCTCTGCTCAGCTGCCATGTTGCGCTGCTACATTAGCCCAGAAAAGACAAACCTACCACGTTTCACATTTTTTTTGGAAAGTGAGAGGTATGGTAGGGGCATTCAATTTGTTAAATTTTACATAGTAAACCTTTAAATAATTGGTTTGCTAAAATGTTGAAGTAATGCTCCAAATTATTCACTCAGTTTAAATCAGAAAAGTATAAGCTTTTACATTTAATTATTTACGTAAAAGAAAGATTGAGAAGAAGAAAAGAAAATGTCAGGGGGTCAAAGGGGGCGCGGGTTGGACAGGACACAGGAATATGGGTGTTTCATTAATACTATTATTATTAGTGTTGTTGTTGTTGTTGTTATTAATTGATTTGTGGAAGAAAAGATTTGACACATGGCACTGACAATTCAACCAAATACAAAGTATTTATTCAATTTGTGTGTGTGTGCATGTGTGTGTGTGTGTGTGTGTGTGTGTGTGTGTGCGTGTGTGTCTGTGTGTGGAAGAAAAGATTTGATACATGGCACTGACAATTTAACCAAATACAAAGTATTTATTCAATTTCTGTGTGTGTGTGTGTGTGTGTGAGAGAGAGAGAGAGACAGAGAGAGAGAGAGAGAGATTGAGATTATGACTGGTGTTTTTTATTTTAGGTGTTTGTTGCCTTTTTGGACTGTTATCATTTTTGGTGTAGGCTCCCATTTAAAACAGTTTGGCTCAAGCCCTACCACCCTTTTCGCCACCTTCTCTGGGCCAGAATCCTCTAACCTGGGCTTTCTAGGGGGCTTTCCGCTCAGGGCAAATGAAAGGACGCTTAATTGCTTTTTTCCTGATATCTTTGAAAGACAGATGCAATGATTAATGCATCCATGATGCAATACACTTTAATTTATTTAGTGCCAGTAAAATTATTTAGCCTATTCGGAGAGAGATGATTATAATGTGAGAATATGTCAGTCATCCTGTGTTAACAAAATATGACTAGGTCTAGACTACTTGTTCTGAACAGGTGTTGTTGTCAATGAACAGGCTTTAAAACTCTTTGACACTCAGCATTGAAAAACTGATGCTAATTATCTGGGCTACATTCTCTAACAGCAGTCAAGTTGTCATTGTTTGTGTCAAACAAGTTGTGAATTTGTTGTAACATTAAAACAGGAGATGACTCTGTGCTCGAAGTGATGCTCGGAGCGCCTATGGATGGGCTGAACGAAATTTTCGGAAGATGTGGTTGTAGCAGAATCACGCGAACAATTCCAAGATCACTGCCTTTTTCATTGGTTGTTGTGTTGCATTTTACCCAGATACAATACTGCTATTTTCTGATTGGCTATTGTGTAGGTCCTTTCTTTTTTTTTGATTGGCTGGTAAGTGAAAGGCTCGACTGAACTCCAGCAGAGACACGCTTCTTTCATAGTGAGACGCTACTGTGCCGTGGCCAGAGAAATATTGGGCGCTGCGGCATATTAGCCTACAAATAGTTTTTCCGCGTGAGAAATACAATGTGTGGCGGGAGTGCATGACAAAAGACTGAAAAGATGCGTGACACTTGAGAGCCCTGGACATGACACTTGACTTGGACTTGAATTTTATGACCCTAACCCTAACCCTATCCCCTAACTCCAACCCCGACCTTAAACCTAACTTTAGGGGCATTTATACATGACCAGCAGGTGTAATTTATCAGCCTACTGTTTTATTACCAGGAAAAGGTCAAGGGCACCAAATACTGAAGTGTAGAAAACGCCAAAGTGCACAAAATACTAAGGTGTACAAATTTTGTGTGTGAATGAAATACTATAAGTTCTGCAAGTGTACAAGAAAGTACTGAAGTGTGCAAAATGCTGAACTGTAAAGAGGACTGAAGCATATGAAATACTGAAGGTTACAGTACACGGAGTACTGATGTTTAGGAAGTACTGAAATTTACAGAATATAGTAAGAAATACTGAAGTTCCCAGAATAATAAGTTGTGCGAAGATATTTGTGATGATATCTAAGGTTTTTATCACAGCAAACAATGGTTAAAAAGAGCTTTTCAGTAATTTACAAACATTACACAGCCCTAAAAATGTGCAAGCTCTGTCAGAAGTGGGATTCGAACCCACGCCTCCAGGGGAGACTGCGACCTGAACGCAGCGCCTTAGACCGCTCG
>JAQQZR010000005.1:1861572-1875424 GCA_030068235.1 Notoglanidium macrostoma
ACCCGGAGGAAACCCACGCATACACGGGGAGAACATGCAAACTCCGCACAGAAAGGCACCCTGGGTGACCCGGGGATGGAACCCAGGACCTCATCAATTGCAATTACAGCAAATCACAATGAAATAATATCTGTCACACATTTAATTACTGATCATGTGTTTTATTTATTTACAAGTCAAGTAGAAAGGGTTCTTTTAGCTTTTAAAGGCGATTGGCTTGTCGCTTGTTCGTCTTGTGCAGTTGAGTGACTATAAATGCGTCACAGAGTGTAGAGACCTGATAAACAAATATGTTAGAATAAAAGAAATCTTGTTGGATGATAAAGAAAGATGGGAAGTAAAGAACTCTTTATGTGGGTTCTTCTGTAATGTCTTTCTGTTTGTTACTATAATTATGATTAATTTGATATCTGTACTCACACTGTTCGGGGTCACCCAGGTGAGGATGAGATACTTTTGAGTAAAGTTCCTCTCGAGGTTACTCTCAAGTTTTTCCTTACCGCCGTCACCTCTGACTTGCTCTTTAGGAGAACATTTAACAAAAAATTTTTATATCTGGATTTCCATAAAGCTGCTTTGTAACAGTGTACGTTGGTAGAAGTGCTGTATACTAGTCTTTTTCTTTGTTTACATTCAAACCGTTTACATTCACACAAAATGCTAGCCTAAAAATTACACTTATCCAGCGTAGCCTTAAGTGTAGAATGTGTTTTCACGTACTGTAGACTGAAATATCTACCTGAATTTCTGCGGTCTTGTAAAAGTCATAATATTTATGTACAGACAGGAGCTTCATCACTTATCTTCACTCGGCTGATCTCGATTTACTTTTCCTGCAGAAATAATCGCTGCTCAAATCAGAGTGTTTTGATCTTTTAGCTCCTTTTTTTTTTGTAAATCAGCATTCAAAAACTGCCATTCCTACAGCGCAAGTGACGGCATGTTTGAATCGATGATTTGACAGCTGGTATTTATGCTGTTTACCAACTGAATCTAATTGTCTATTTTGCTACGGCACGGATCTAAAAACCTGATCAAAGCAGAACGTTCACTGCATAAGGAAAGCGATAAATTGCTCTCAAGCTAGCAATTAAAAAAAACCTTAAAACAGCGTTTATTAAATAAACCGCCTCCTTATTTCCTTAATGCAGTCCTTGCAAAAAACCCTCTGAAAGTTGAAGTAAGCAAAATATTGCTTTGTAGTAATATCGTTATGTTTTTTTTCGGTCAAAATACAGCGGGGTCCAAAAGTCTGAGCCCACATTTGAAAATCTGAAGTAAATGTTTAATATCTTGAATATTTAATATTCACGATTCTGTATTATTTCTAGGTCCCTGTTTAAATGTAAGCAAATTTGTGATACTGGCCGTGTTAACCGCTTTGTATGAATGGTTCTTCTACTGAAGGATGCGTTTACATGACACTCCGATGGATTTGATCTTAAATGGATCATATGGTTTTGCACAAACTTGTGGAGTTCAAGCAGGCTCGAGCGCGCACTGTCATTAAAGCCGAATGGGGACAAACCAAATACACATATGCATAAACAAATACACAAACACATAAAGAGTTGGTCGAGTTAACGTGAGGTAAGTTCTGAGGTTGTGCTGCAAAGGGAGTAAATGTTCTGGGGTCTGTCAGTCAGGTTGACTCGTCTTCGTTAATTAAACACTCGACTGTTCTAGGCACCACCGGCATGCATGTCATCATAATTCAATATTAAGTCTACAAACCTGACTGTTTGTGTGATGGGAGGTTAGAGGCAGGACACCAGCATGCTATTTATTAAGGGCAAACCAACAGTCATCATCATTCATAGTTCCAAGCAGAGCTCAGAGGACATAGCAAGGTCAGAGTTGTAATTACTTCCCCTCTCTGTCTGTTTTGCTTTATTTCTCCCTCCATGTGGTGCTGGATTGTCATGCATGCCTCGTGTGTTGATTCCGAGTCTTGTCTCCGCCCCCTGTCTTGTCATTGCTTTATATTTCATGATTGGAGAACCTCAACATTATCTTTAGCTCTTCGCCGATCTGGCCTCTCTGCAGCCAGAAACCGAGCTTTCGGAAAAATATTTTCCGGTTTGATGAGGTGAGACATTTGGTGCAAAGCCAAAGCATGAGGTTTAGCGCAAACCAACACCCAAATAACACCATTCCTGTGGTCAGGCACAGTGGTGACAGCTCCCGGGTCGCGCTTCAGCAGGACCTGGAAGGTTTGTGGCCATCACAGGCAAAATGGATGGAGCCAAACCGTTAAAAACGGCCTGTTCAAACCGGTCAGCCAGATATCTGCATTTAGGAATAAAAATATATGTTCCAACAGGACAAACAAACAAACAAAAAATGGCTTGGGGGGAAAAAACATACTAAAAAGGTTTGTGTTTTGGAATGGCCAAGGCAAACCGAAAATTTGCCGCATGACCTAAGAATTGTTGTCCACCAGCCTTCATTTAACATGGTAGAGTTGGTGAAAATTTGCATTGAGGAAAGGAAACAAATAGGCGGCACGGTGGTGCAGTGGTCGCCTCACAGCAAGAAGGTCCCGGGTTCCATCCCCGGGTCACCGGGGGTCTTTCTGTGTGGAGTTTGCATGTTCTCCCCGTGCATGCGTGGGTTTCCTCCGGGTGCTCCGGTTTCCTCCCACAGTCCAAAGACATGCAGATTAGGTCAACTGGCTACTCTAAATTACCCATAGGTGTGAATGCGAGCGTGTGTTGGACCTGTGGTGGACTGTCGACCTGCACGAAGATGCTGGGATTGGCTCCAGCTTCCCCGCGACCCAGATGGATAAAGCGCTATAGATAAAGGATGGATGGAAAGGAAAGACCCTAGATTAGACCTCTATAATTTTTTCAAAAAGACAATTTACACTGAGGGGATGAATGCGCAGCAAGTAAACAATGAGAGATCACGAAGAAAGAGAAATATCAGGGTATAAAAAGACAAATGAATATACTATAAACAGGTGCACACGTTAGGAAACCGACCAATGATAAGACAAGGATGGAGACAGATCTAAAAATACATCGTTAAATAAAATAGAAGCACTTGTCGTGAAGCACGTGTAGTGCTGGGGAAAAGCTCTGTATGCTGATGGAGAATTCATCACACTGTTTGGAAATGAAGTTCTTCCTCACTGACCTAGCTACTAAATCAGTTTACTTAATAATGTAAAACCGTCGCCTCATCAATATCCATAACCATGTTCATTTCTATGCCAGACCGAACTCGGTTTATGAATTCCTGCATGATGCCTGTACTCCTGTGAGGGCCCGTTCTCATCGTTTGCGTTAGAGGAGATTAATATTCCTCTGTAATTGTAGCATCGATTTGCTTTTCTGAGCTTTGATTGAATCATGCATTGCTGAGCTTTAACGGCGTTGTCCCGAGCCTCGTTCCTTTTCATTCTCTCCTCGCTGCCCTTTCTAGTTTCCTATTAGCTTGATAGTGTGGTGTCGCCCAACTGTTCGTCACTTCTGTTCTGCCAAGCGGGTTGCAGACGCTCAGAGGTGAGAGGTCGTCTTTTTCAGTCTTTTTAATTTTTCTTTCATTTGTGGAATGCTGATTGTTCCTGCACCGTGGAGGTGCAGCGATTTCATCCACACCTTAAAGGGTTGAGATTTATTCATTCATATATATATATTTATTTATTTATTTATTTTCCGACTCCTGAATCGATGTAGCTCTTCTCTTTTCGATGGCGGTCGTTTTGTTCAGTCAGCACGGTTGAAGCGGATTGCTGTGAACGTTGCTTTCCCCCCCTAAGTTTAATTTCGCTTTAATTTGCTTCCCTTATGGCAGGCAAAGAAGCCAAATGGTTTCTTGAAAGAATTCAAACGTGAGCAGACGTTGTCTCTTAAGGCAGTTATGATAAAAAATAATTGGCTCAGCTGTTTATTTTTATTGGAATTTGCATGCTGCTTCTGAAATGTTTAAAACGCAGGGTGGCGTCAGTAAAGATATTTGAAATTAGTACAAACAGTGTGATTTAAAGGCACTTTCAAGATTGTTCTGAGCGTGTACGTCGGTACCAGCGAAGGTCCGGTATTAAATTTGCGGTATTTAAATTCGATGAAAAATCACAGCAAAGCTATATGACTTGTGATTCAATGCCAGTAACTTTTAAATGAAGCCCGACAAGTCGCTTTCATCGACAGACACCACGTGAACGGGATACTTTTGTGTCTGCATTGTTTTATATTCGCGTCCTATTTCATATTTTGAACAGTATTTCGATATCTCACCACCTTTAATCTCAGTTATACTTGACACTATTTCTGAACTGCAAAAAGTGAAAGTACAGGGGTTTCATCCACACCTTAGAGGTTTGACTTTTTGTTTTTTATCGTGAATTTTCTTCTTTCTGATTAGTAAGCATTCTTTGTTGCATTCTGTCCTCCCAGGTTAACCCACTTAATTTTAATTCATTAGTTAATTTGAGTCCATTTTGCTTTAAATTGCTTTTCATACTGCGTGCAAAGAACCGGAATGCGTTCTTAGAAAAAGACATAAAAAAGCAAACGTGAGCAGACGTCGTCTCTAAAGGCAGGGATGATCAAAAAAAAAATAATAATAATAATTGACCTGACTGTCCAGTTTTCTTTTCTGTCTGCTCTTAAAAAATATGAAAATTGTCTTAACTGGATGTATTATAACTTAACTCCAGGCTGAAGTGGGCCTTATTCTTTATGCCATAAGTGTTCTGTAATTAATGTGCTGTTTAAAGGCCATCTGAATCTCCTAAGGAGGCACAAGTTCTACAGGCTATATTTAGTTCATGAAATGTGAAAGGCATTTAATCAGACAGCTTTTCCTTGCCGACACTGTCCCCCCTTAAGACATGGTGCATGGTTATCCATTAGCCTCTAACTTGTTTCATTAATGAACTCCTTGGCCCATGAAGGTCTCTGAATGTGAAGGCTTAATGACATCATGTCCCAAATTCATTTGGAAAGGCATTAAAGGCCTGACCTGACTCCTCCTGCTGCGTCTGATCTTGCCCTTTTAAGTGGTGGGGATGAGGGGTTTGGGTCCCTGCTCATGGCACGCACTTTTCCATCACTGTGCTCCATTAATATTGGGCAGAGTTTGCTTTGAAGTGTACTTAATGCTGTTCAAATCAGGCCATATGGTATTTCTTCCCTTCCAATTTCTGTATAAACTGATGACAGGAATCGAATAAGTAGAACGCAGTTCATTTGAAAATCGTACATTTAGCCATTACTTTACTAAGCATTGGCTCTAAATATGCTTAATATCAGATTCTACATGGGATTGTGTGTTTCACATGAGGACTATCTTAGAGGTTTTGCTTATTTTTTCCCCAACTTGCTGGTGCGTCAAAAGGTTCAAAATATGGGCTGGTCTCTAGGAAAGTAGATTTATTTTCCGCACTCGATGCAATTTTTTGTTATAAACCCAAAAGTCACAGTGGCTGCTTTCACATATGCAATGTTTAGTCCATTTGAATCAAATCCCGGTGCATTTTCCTCCTGGGTTCGGGTTCATTTGCGCTGGTGAGAACATAGAAAAAACCCACCCACTCTGAGACCATCTCCATCACCTCACGGAGGTCTGAAATGGCTCGGAGCTATCTGTAGAGCGGTTCAATTGCTGAGAAAGCATTTCGATCCTGAATCGACCCAAACACAGGAAGTGAACCATGCATGATTTTCTTGCGGATGACAAGGAACACAGCTAAGTGTTGTGGAAATGTGCAAAAAGAGTGGACATGATATGCAAAATGTTGTCTGGTGACGTCTATTGTAAATTTGAGTCATTTATTTATTTTTTTTTACCTAGTAATATATCGAGTCTAGGTCTGTGTTCTGCGAAGGTTTCTTTTCTTTTTTCTGTTCTGAACACATGAAATCATATTTGAAGTTTGGTCAGTTATTTTGCGGTAGATTGACAGCACGTAAGTAACTAACATGCCTCAACCGGCCATTACTTTGCGTGCCGCACAATTCTCCAATGTCATGTTTATGGTGTATATTCAAACCTTGGACATCTGAAATATCAGAGTGTGCATGCGTGTGGTTTTTGTGGGGGATTTTTTATAGCGACAGCAAAAAGCAAGGCTTGTCAATAAACCCCGTGGCCATTTTCTCCTCTCTGTACTACTTTTTACTGTAGCTTCTGAACTACCCATCCTTGCTTTTATCATCATAACCATTTTTCTCTTTAGTATCATCATCTATTTCTTTTCCAGGTGCTCTGTCACGCAGCTGTTCCACGTCATCCTCCTCCCTGGACTCCAGACACGCCCCCGTCCTCCACCTTCCAATTCCCGTGCCTCGACAGAGACGTCCCCTTCGTCCTCGGCAGGAACAGACGCCTTCAAACTCCAGATCTACTCCTCCACCATCCTCACAGTGTGGTACTGTCACACACATGCTTATCTCGGCTTCTAGAAACCAGCAAGGAGTGTGTTACCCATTACAGATAAGGCTCATGAGCATGGCTTATCTACAGCAGTGCAAAATGTCCTGAGTAGATTTGTGATTTAGGCACTTACCCACATGAATGGCCCAGATGGATCAGTCCATTTACATAAGCCCAGTGATAATTACAGCTGCCACTGCGATTATGGTGTTATTGATGATTGAAAATAATGTTGTTGATAACGTAGAATGCGAATGCTATTTGACGTCGGTTGAGCGATGATTGCAACATTTAATGATGTCTTTGTAGTGGAGTGAGGACATTATGATGATGTGATGGATGAAGATGAGTTCTGGGTGTGTGTTTTTAGGCATGGCACGCAGCAGGACTCCGTCAGCCTGCAGCTCAGTATCAGATGCTCCCATATTGCGATTGGGAGAGCGAGTCCTTGTGATTGGTCAGAGGACAGGAGTCGTCCGATTCTATGGCAAGACCAGTTTTGCCCCAGGTAGGCCTCTCTGACCATGGACCTTACTCGTTACCATCGTCTATAGAAATATCACCGCATTAAAACCTTAGTATGGCTTATTTCGATTCAATCTTATTGTGATTTCACTTTATTAGGAATACTTGTGCACAATGTTCATTCATGCAATTTTCCAAACAGCCAATCATATCACTGAACCACCGTTCATAGCATTATGCAGATATAGGATTAACGGCTTCAGTTGACATTCACATCTAAAAACGGAAAGCGGAATGGTTGTTAGTGCTTCAGAAAGTGCGTCAGTGTTAGTATTTCAGAAACTGCTGCATTTCCTGGAATTTTCATGCACTAGAGTTTAGGCAGAAGCAGTGTTGATTTGTCAAAGAAAATTTTTACGTTAAGTATATCTTGATACCTTTTTCATGACTAAATTATTATGACAACATAAATGACTGTTCATTATGCCCTGATGAGTAAAGATGATATCTGTTTGGGCGGAGACCTGAGAATTTCTACAGCCAGCGGAAATATCCTTCAGCCGTATTTTTATATAATTAGGCATGTAAATATATCGTGCATCCATAAGTCCCGAAAAAAATTTATGAAGATTCGAATTGATGGAAATAAAAACGAGCCACAATTAATCTCTCAGTTTTTCCTAGTTGTAATTGCATTGTTTGGACAGAAGAGGGTGCGATAACATACGGTAGCGGGAAAGCAAGTGACGCAACCGTAGGCGGAATTAACAGAGCTCGAATGCCGCGAAAACACAAACACAGAAAGCAGATCAAAAATAGGAAAGAAATTTTGTCCTCCATTGCAAACAGATCCAACAAGAAATCGGAGGCTTTTTACAGACTGCTGAAAGCTACAGAAATACAGGTAGTTGTTTTATGTGTAAGCTTTTTTCATTTTTAAGAAACTGTTATTAACTTTTTTTTCATTTTTAATTAAAGGAATTTTTTGGGAATAGGCTATTATATTTTACTCCAGTCTTTACAAATGTTTGTGAATAATTATTGTTGGTTATTAAGAAAATGAATCAACACTATATTCTTTTGTTTAACAAAAGGAATATTTAAGTTGATAAAGAATAGGAAAATAAATGTTTTTTTTGGTAATAACATTTTCTTTTCATTTTCTTTCTTTTTTTCCCCCCAAAAAAAATATTGTGGAAAAATCGAATCGTGAACCCAGTATCGTGCATCGAATCAAATTGTGAATTGGGTGAATCATTACATGCCTATTAATAATATATTTATGATATATTACTTTCCCTGTTTCACGTTTCTGACCGTAGTTGGGAAGCGAGGGAATCCGGCTCGCTAGGCTTGGTGACAGCTTTCACAATGCTCTCGGATTCTAACAGGTATATGAGTCGGGACACATACACGGCGTTGATCTAAACTAAGTAACATCTTCATACGGCAATAGCAGTCATCACCATCACAGTGTGCAAAATATTATCTTCACTCGATAATAACTTAATAAATAAACTTAAATAACTTACGAATAGCAACAACATAGCCATTCGCGTCTCGACAAAAAAATAAAAATAAAATACAACGACCTTGAAACATTCGGAGCAAACATTCACTAAAATTAAAACTGAGTGCCACTGACTCAATTTTGACTAAAACAAAACAAAAAGACTAAAATGTAACTATAGTTTTTTTTTTAGTGAGCGACTAAGACTTAAACAAAATTTTAAATCCTTGTCAAAAATGCAGAGTGGTGCGAAAAACAAACAAACAAACAAAACATCCAGTGAGCATCATTCCTGCGAGTGGAAAGAGATTCTACTTGCGTTTTTTCCTGAATAAAACCCTTTGTAGTTCAGTTCAACATGAAACATTGAATGGTTTTCCTCCAGAGATGCAAACGGAAGAACAGTTTAGGGAACAAGCTGGGGCCTTTTCGCACCTTTTGGCCGAGCCTCGGCATGTTGTACTTTCCGAGATGCTTTTTTGCTCACCACGGTTGTAAAGAGTGGTTATTTGAGTTAATATAGCCTTCCTGTCAACTCAAACCATCTTTTATCATCATAAAACCAGGTTTTATTCAGGAAAAAGTGCAAGTAGAATCTCTTTAGGAAGGTAGAAACCTGCGTTTCGATTTCTTCCCGCGGTCTCTTACCAAAATGCATGAGCAAACAAACGCTAGCCAAAAAAAACTCTCGCACTTTTATTTTATAACCTTTACTTTTAGGAAGACTTCGGCTTGTAATAATACATTCTTAACAAAAATTGTCAACCATCAAAAAAGCAAAATGAAAATCCAACATAACAACATGAAGACAAACCGAACTCCCCAAAATAACAGGAATAAACAATGCTTTTTTGAATGCATCAATATTTTAAGGCCTTCTGAAAATGTCCAGGATTTATAGCCACTGTTTAGGTAAAGCACTTTCTCCTTATTCCAAGGGAAATCGATTGGCAAAACACATTTGGTCTTTAAAGTATTGTTCAAGCTGCATGGCTAAATCACTGACCTTAAACCATGTCAGGTTCTAAATCACTTTAAATGGACTCGCTTCTGGATGCCACGGTGCTAAAAATGGACGAAATATCACAGAGCTAAGAAAGAGCAGAAGTTAAAGTTAACTTTCTTCACATAGCACGGAACCACTGTGTGCAAGCACCGCTCAAGTAGGAGGTGTGGGCCAAAGTTTTAAGACACAGTTGTTTGTTGAAAGTGATTCAGATGATAATTATGGACTCTCTAAAGGGCCAAGGATAGAAATAACCACTTTATTTTCAAGTGGTGAAGTCATCTGCCTATTAATTAGCGCTGTAGAGCTTTTTATTCTTGGAATTTTCACAGCCCTATTATTTTCAAGACCAGTTAAAGAAAAGATTATTATATTTGGCTGAATCAGCTAAAGGGGAATGTGATGCAATTTAAAAGTGAAGTTTATCCAATATTTCTATGAAGTCGTGCATGTCCAGTCTTATCTGCAAAAAGTATATCTGGGTACAGGTTTTCATTCCTGCTGAATAGAAGGCACACCTAATAGTCCGTTACGAAAGAAATATTATTTTCTTTTTACCGAAGTTGAATTGATTAAACAAGCAGGATCAGATGTGACTCCTGATTGCTTAGAATGAAAACCAGCAGCCACCTTTGCTCTTTTGCAGACAAGATTGAAAACCGCCTGCGTTAAACCATGAGAGAGCCATGACCCCAGAGACGCGTATCATTCCGCACAGACTGAAGGGACACGTCTTTCTCTCTGCACCAGATATATTTGGCTCATGTTTATGCCTCTCTATAGAAAGTATTGACAGTTCTGCTCTTTTGATCTTAATTAACTGCTAAGTCAGGAATATATGTATTCCATTATTAAAGGTGTCATTTTATACCACTTTTCTGTATGTTGACACAGTTCCCTGAGGTCTTAATGAAAAGTCTGTGACATGGTTTGGTTAAAATACCATGAGGATAAAGCACCTCTTCACCTTTCTCACTCTGTCTGAACAGCCCTGCTCAGAACGGCCTGTTCCTTTTAATGAGCCACTGCTCACCCTTCCCCCAACTTCTACCGGCCAATCAAATGGCACTTTCTTCATGCATATTCCTGCTTCTCAGGCCGTGAGTGAAGATACACAGATGGAGGGACGGTATAATGCTAATGAGCTCCGCTTGTGACATAGGAAGGGGAGCCAAATCTGAACAGCTTGTTGAAGCATGTGTTTTCTGAAATAGGCAGCCCCAAAGAAACTGATTGTGTTGTCTTATTTCCGAGTTTGTGGGTTGGTAGGCACACCGCATACCCAAATGAATGTGCCCGAGCATGTAAAAAATGAGTTTTTCAGTTTCATACAATGTCCCCTTTAAGTTCCATTAGTTTTCACAGATACATTTATTCTGCATGCTCACAAAACTTTTTGTGTTCTAACTTTAATGTTTTTAGTGCCACACCACCAAAAGTCATCAAGAAACCAGAATAGGTTACAAGTTTGCTGAGCATGGTGTCCCTAGATGAGTAATCGCTAAGACAGGCAAGGAAACACAGCTGGGCTTTTGCAGCTGTGAAAAAAATAAATAATATGCATGAATTTGCCTAAACTTTAGAAGGATACCAAGAATAAAAGAAGCCCAAAGGGCAATCATAGTAAATTCCCTGTAATGTGTTTTTAAGGGTTTGACAGACTGACAAACCCCGACAGCCGGAACAATCTTGAACCTATTCGCTGCATGTGTTCAGACTGTTAAGTTTTAATACTTAAGGAAACTATATTCGAGCTTCCTCATGGAAGTAGATAGCTTACATTAAGAACTGTCAGGTGAAGTGATGCACAGTATACAGTACAAATAAACTGGGTTTGAAACCTCAGAATGCTCAGAACCATAACGGTGCACTAATATAAACCTGTGATTTACTTTGCTTGATTTTATTTACTTTAGATTTATAATGCTCAGTCATTATGGATGTGTCATTATATTATATATTATATTATATTATATTATATTAGATATTATATCATGAATAAATAATATGTGGGGTTCTGTAATCAGTAAATAGTCACGTCGCTGCAGCTTTACTACAGGAACCTACAAATTTTAGGAATATGAAATAGTCTCACGGCTATCTTATTGAGTTGCAGTCCACATCACTGTGTTCGGTACTTGTCAGCAGTTATTGCGGATAAGTGTTTACTCAGTGTAATTGGTGGCATAATGGAGCAGAGCTATGACACTGTCAGGAGCATAAAGCGAACCTGAAGCGCTATCAGCTGTGTTCAGTAGAGCTGTGAGATTATGAGGTCCAGCATGCGTTATTCAGTAGCACTAGAAGTTTATCCACTCTACTAATTCTGTCTCTACTGATTCTATGAGTCTTTACTTTATTTGTGCCATCACAAATGCAGTAGGACATGATATACCTCAGTACTGTTGAATTCTCAATTCTCATTGGTCAGAAGGTGCTGGTTGCTTTTCTAACAGCAAGGCTGCCAGATTTTCCAGCTACAAGGTTTATATTGATGTGCCTTAGATTATTGGATCATATTATACATTATTGTTTCCATAGTAACAGCTCATTTGCTAATTAGGAACATGTAATTGGCTCCTGAGTTGCGCAACAGAAAAGATTATCTGTGGCCAGGAGCCTAAAAGAGCAAAATTGGCTGTGCTCTCAGGTGTATAATGTGGCAGGAAGTGGCATTCTCTGTCTCCCATGTTCAGTATAGCAACACTAGTCAATCTGTGAGCTCGTCCATACGGAAGCGGAAGTAGCGCTGTCCTCAGAGTATGGTACTCTGCGGCTGGCTTTGCATGAGCATCGGTTCAAAAAGATGCAGTGGCTGGTTCAGTTTTTGGAAGGAGTCTCCAGTGTCAGTGTCTTCCCATAGGGGAAAGTCTTTAGGATGAGGATGTTCTAGTTCCAGCAGTAATATCACAAGCTGCAATTTAAGTCAAAAGAGAGAACAAAGGGAGGCTGGTGAGGGAATGACAGTTTATAGTTGCTATGATGTAAGTGTTACTATTATAGAAACTACCAGCAACTAACTTGTTAAAAGTAACCACAAATGAATAAAAAGTACAATCACTTTCATACATATAAAATTGTAATAGTTGGCAAATTGCTGTGATATGAGAGGAATACAACACTTCCAGACGTTATTATTCAAAAAATAATCAACCTTCGGATTGTAACAGTAGCTTGGCTTTGCACCACACCAAACTGTTGTTGATTATTTTCCTGTTATGTTTCATTCCTTACATAGAGTTCGTTATATGTTACTTAAAATAGGTGCCAAGTTGACATTTTCTATCCATAAATCCGTGCATTTACAAGCATTTTTAATAACTTCATTCTCTTGTTCTTCTTCTTCGCAATCTCAAGGTAAGAATTTACAGCTCTTTAAAGCCTCCTTATCTAAATGTCTGTCCTTTGAGGTCAGTTTTTGCATTAGCACAGCGGGGAAGCCGTGTGACACTCTGCCCAGTATAAAGAAAAGTGGATTTAGTCTCTGTGGGCACAGTGAGAAAAAAGCTGACTCAATCAACATATAAACTGTTCTATAATGTCATCGTTATGCTGTTTTATTCATGAGGATATATGCCTACATTATTTATCAGTCTTATTTAACGTATAAACACTGGCAAACTGAGGGCTCTGAAAGCTCCAAAACTAAAAAAAGTGCCACAACAAAATTTAATTAAGGCCTGTAGTTCAAAATTCAACCATGCAGTAAATGTGCGATCTCGTATGAATTTAGTTTTTTTTTAGTCATGTTTATGAGTTGTGTCACGTATGTGTTTATGTGAGTGCAGGAATTTGGCTTGGGATTGAACTGGATAAGCCCAGTGGGAAGAACGACGGCTCTGTTGGAGGGGTGAAGTATTTCAGCTGCCCACCTAAACATGGAGTGTTTGCTCCACCTTCACGAGTGCAGCGGTATGTACATAAGCTCTCATATACGCTCGTACATCTGCAGTGCCAGCGTTATTGCAGGCCTGCGAACATTTACACATTTTAACATCACTCAAGCAGTGCAACAAAACAGCAGGCTTCTTTTCCCACCAGTAAATGGATTACGAGTCAATATATCCTGAATAATTGACAGTTATGTAAGTTGTTTCGAGCCCTCCAATATTAGCTTTCACTACAGGAAAGCTCCGCCCCCTACCCAATTCACAGTAATGATATTTTGGCCGGTGCTCTCGCCTTGACGGAATTTTTTGCCGAATGCTTTGAATTCATTCATGACATAAAACCTATCGATGTAGGTTTGATTAAGCTCAAATTAGACTCTACACTACCGGTCAAAAGTTTGGACACGCCTTCTAATTCAATGTTTTTCTTTATTTTTTATGACTTTAACAGAGACTGGATAATGATGGACTGTTGTTCCTCTTTACTTAGTTGACATAGAAGGTTATTCGTGGAATTTCCTTCCTTCTTAATGCATTTGAGAGCAACAGTAAATAGTAAATGATAAAAATACAGTAAACAGCCCTATAGAACAACTA
>JAQQZR010000005.1:1900940-1913089 GCA_030068235.1 Notoglanidium macrostoma
AGAAACAACAGTCCATCATTACTTTAAGACATGAAGCGTCTTTTAAGTCATAAAAATAAAGAAAAAACATTGAATTATAAGGTGTCCAAACTTTTGTCTGGTAGTGTAAATATATATACATATATATATTAATGTTCCACTCACAGCATTCTCTGACAACACTGCATTACTATATTTGTAGTTAGCTAACATTTGAGAGATTAAGAAAAAAGCTGTTGTTAGCTAGCCTTAGCTAATTCTTAATGTTTCAAATGTTAGCAAGCTATTGGCATTTAGCTAGTCTACCACTAAAGTTATTATCATGCCAGCTAACATTTGAGAGATTTGATAAATCTGTTGGCAGTTACTCTTAAATAATTCATTATCTTTCAAATGTCAGCTAGCTATTGTCATTCAGCTAGTTTGTATCATCAGCATTGTTAGCATGCCAGATAACATTTGAGAGGTTAGGAACAAACCTGCATGGTATTTCATATTAGCTTATTCCTAAAGTCTAAAATATTAGCTAGCTATTTGCATTCAGGTGGTGTTTCTTTTAGTTATCATGCTAGCTAACATTTGAAAGAAAAAATAAATAAAAATCTGTTCTTAGCAAGTCTTAGCTAATAACTAATATTTTAAATGCTAGCTAGCTATTGGAATTCCACTAGTTTGTAGCATCAGGATTATGAGCATGCTAGTTAATATCTGAAAGATAAGGAATAAAACATCTGCTATTTAGCCTAGCTAATCCCCAGAGACTCATATATTAGCTAGTGTTTGGCTTTCGGGTAGTCAGAGGTATTATCATGCTAGCTAACATTTTAAAGGCTTTAGGCTAATTCCTAATTTCTCGGTTGTTTGCTTGCTATTTGTGTTTAGCTAGTTTGTATTGCTAGAGTTATTGTTATGCTAGCTAACATTTGAGAGATTAGGAATAAAACTGTTGTTAGGCTTAGCTAATGTTTTCCCCAGAGGGTAAATTAAGGCAGACTTCTTCTTTTATGAGCTTTTGTTTGAGCTTTTGCTTTCGTAGGCCCACTTTAAGTCAGTTTAGGAGTTCATACTTCCATCCATCCATCCATTATCTATACGCTTTATCGGTCTTTATACCGCGGGGAAAGCTGGAGCCAATCCCAGCAGACTTTTTGGGCAAACACCCTGGGCAGGTCGCCAGTCCACAACAGGGCCAACGCAGACAAACAACCCCACACGCTCGCATTCACACCTATGGGCAATTTAGAGTAGCCAGTTGACCTAATCTTCATGTCTTTGGACCATGGGAGGAAACCAGAGCACCTGGAGGAAACCCACGCATGCACGGGGAGAACATGCAAACTCCACACAGAAAGGCACCCTGGGTGACCCGTGGATCGAAACCAGGACCTTCTTGCTGTGAGGCGACTAACAGCAAGTGTAACTAACGAGGTGTGCTAACCACCACACCACCATGCCACCCCGAGTTCGTACTTTTCTACTTTAATTAGTGTCAAGGTTTAGAAAATTCGACCTTTACCAGAGTGTTTATTTAGAGGAGTAGTTGCACTTTTACTTCCACAATTTCTCAGATAATTTTTTATTTACTCTTTTAGATGAGCTGTACTCATGCTGAGCTAAATCTCATCAGCAAATAAGCAAGCAAAAACCAGTCACACGGATGATGAAATGATAACCTCGAGAAGTGAATTGTGAGATTCTGACATTTTGATGAGGATTGTACTAATAAAGAAGGGCTTTGAAAGTTTGTGAAAAATTAAATGTGATACAATTGATATGACAGTTTTCCCTCAATATACAATTACACTAAAATTATCCATAGTTATTATCCAAGTGTATATTGATAGATTTTTTTTTTTTTAATGTTCTATATGTAAGGAATAAAACACAAGCAACGAGACGCGTTGTGCAATTACAGGAAGATAATCAATGACAGGAAAATGATCCATTTCATATCCATATCTGCAGGCCGTTAACTGCATTACCCCTCTTATATCATTGTTACTTGTCAACAATGCCAGACATTCTTTTTGTAAAGAACAAAACAATATGTTTATTGTTGTGGAGCTTCCACAAAACAAGTTAATCCTTACTATCACTTACATTATAGCAGGTATAAATAATGTATCCATCACCAATATTCATCTCTCTCATTCATTCTCTCTCACTTTTATCCATAATACTTAAAAGAATATTTTCTTTTTTACATTTGACACTGGAGAATCCTTCCATAAATATTATCAATTTATCAATGATAAGATACTTATTCTTTGGTAAAGAGCATTTCAAAATAAATTTGTTCTAGGCCATATGATATAAAAAAAAAAAAAAAAAAAAAAAACATCTGCCATTCCAGTCCCAGAGAATTAGTTGTTGCTGTTGTCATAGAAACGATTGCTGCTTAAAATTAATGCATTGATATAAACCATGATTTATCATTCAGCTAGCACTACTGTCAGAGCTGCTGATTAATTACCACCACCTGACCACACTGGTGTATACTTTTTCTTGGCATATATTTGATTCAAGACATTTGTTTGTTTCAGTTAAAGCAAAAAAAGAAAAAAATTTCACTCTGCTGTTAATGATCGTCATCTCGTTTAATTATTCTCTGCGCAGTTATTTCAGTAGAAAAATGTATTGCCAGTATACTTGGTGGATAAAGATATTCACTGAAAATAAATGATGCTCTGAAGGAAAAGATATGTATAGTGTCTATGAACTGTGAAGATAAACTATACATGCAACTATGATGTAAATTATAGGGGGTCCTTTACGGTCATGCTCTTTCAGTAGGATGATATCCTTGCTTTTTTTTTTTTAAAGTACAGAATGAATAAACATGGTCTGCGGTCTTGACTTTTCACATACACTGTTATTGATAAACAAAAAGTTGTGCAGCAGATAGCATGCCAGGTTTGTGAATCTCCGTGGACTCAACAGACGTGAATGCAGGCATGGCAATGGCAGACCTAGTGGTTAGAATAAGTCTGCAAATAAAGCTGTTTGTGTCTCACTTTGCCTCCACGTTAGCCAGATTAATGATTTGACTGTACATGTAGTGTAAATGAGCTCTAATTGGACTCATTTGTCACGGTCCCCTGAGAAAAGGTGTGGAGACGAAGCAGAACTTCTGTATCAGCATGAAAGGGCCGTTTCGCGCTGAGAGAAAAAGGTGACGGAGAGGAACACCTTTGCTGAGTCTGTGGAATAGCAAGGAAGCCATCTGCTAGACATGGACTGACAGCATGTGAGGGTGCGTGTTATACCTGTGAATGAACTGGTTTTCTTCTAGGTACTGGCAGCCACGTGCTATATCTCTGGCTATGTTCAAAAGGTCCACCATAGTCAGACTGGAAGGATGCTCCTGAGAAGGAAAAAAGTGAAAGTTTGGAAGCAAAAAAGCAAAACAGGAAAACATAACAGATGGTCCAGCAGTAAGACTCGCATAAAGACATATGGCGTAATTAAGGATAAGACTGACCAACCAAGTAGGAGCTACAAGTGTGTGCGTGTGTGTGCATGCTCACCAGCCTGGGTCTAGTCTCCCTAAGAAATGTTTTGAGGTCTCCTCCAGCCATCAGCTCCAGCAGAATGAAGCGAGGAAGAGCCTGTAAACTCACTCCTATACACCGGACAATGTTCTGATGGCTGAATTTACTGCCAAAGGAAATGGCGGTCAAGAAAACATACAAAAGGAGCATTGTGTGTCTTTGGACACATGTGTGTCTTTAAGAGTATGTTTACCTGATTATGAGTGCTTCCATCAGAAAGTCTAGTTCATCCTGCTCAGAGCACACCTCAGGCAGCGTCTGATTAGAAACACAAATGCCAACAGAAATCACCTCAAAACACTACCACCCACTGTCTTTCACTCAGGGTCGTTCACTTCGACATAAATGAGTGTGGTAGAAATGTTTTGACAAGAAAAGGTATAGTTTTACATATAATTCATACTTACCTTGACAGCTACCTGCATGGGACTGGGTTCTCCTGGTATTCCAACAGCCAGACCCTCATAGACCTCTCCAAAGGCACCATGCCCCAAACCCCTACACACACCATCACCATATGTATTACAGCTTCTCCATGTAGCTGGATTCTCACGGCAACGCTTACATAAACAGTTTTTAACTCAAAAGTCAAATAAATGTTAGTTAATCCTCAACTATGTTTCTACAACAATCAAACCTTAGGACATAGGTCATATGTCGAACTTCGATACATGTGACTGGAATCTCAGAGACTACCAAAGAACCCTTGGGCAAGGACTTTAATCCTCAATTGCTAAACACAGCCCTTGCTATTTCTTTTCATGCACTTCTGTGCATCTTACAATTTCGAATGAACTAATTCTTTTCTAGCTACTACAGGCCGCAGGCTTGATCTCTAACTATATTGAGAAGGTCCACCTCAACTTCCTTGAAAAATGGTTAATAGAAAGTAAGCATGTTGCTGGATTGTACACACGTTTAACTTTAGCTAACCTTGTGAGCGAGATGTTGCGGCGTGGAACTTCCTTCAGGTCATTAACAGAGGCTGTTTTTCCAGCAAAGCAGTAGTTGGGGTTATAATCTGTCATGATGGTGGAGGCTCTCAGCTTACTCAGCTTGCAGTCTGGACTTTGAAGCTCCAGCTGAATGGACTGCAGCTCAGTGTGCTTGCGCCTATACACTGTACACACAAACATTCCCAAGATAGCAAGTTAGTGATGGCCAATTGTTGGCCTGGAAAGGTGCAGAAAAATCAGCCCCACGTCATGTTTAATGGAGCAACAAGTACAACCTAATCAGAAGATAGTTTTCTAGGTAGGAAGCATTCTTGGGCAGCACTTGCACACTCCAGAGATAGGAACTGTCCCATGTGGAAGGTGGCTGCCCAATGAGGTTCTTTATTTTGGTCTAATTTGAAGACATTCCACGTATCCTTCTTTGGCAATCCCACAATTTTGGTTACCAGACCAGAGTTGTCTATAATGTTTACAATGTTCAAGCCCTAGTCTGGTTGTGGTTTTATAGTGCTGAAAGTGATACTGCGCCACAGCTCCTGGGTTTGGGTTGATGCCAGGTTTTGCATGTTCTCCTTGTGTCTTCTAGGTTCTCAAGTTTCCTCCCATCTCCCTAAATCATTCAGGTTAAATTACCCATAGGTGAGAACAGGTGTGAATAGTATCCTGAAACAGACTGATATCCCATCCAGGGTGTATTCCAGCCTTCCTGGTAAACGCTCCATGACCCCGATCAGAATAAAGCAGTTACTGAAGACAAATAAATGAATAAAAGTAATAATGCCCAGAGTGAGTTTAATAAAGAAGCTGCCTTTGGGGAGAAAAAGGCCCAATATCTCACATGATATGCATCAAAACTTACAGCTGCACCATTTTTGAGCCAAAAACTAAAATGCCTCACAGCAATTAGGCATGGCTTGTTATAAGTGGAACATGTGGCTGCTTGATGGATTAGTTGTTATGGTTCGGAGCTTATAATTGGGAATTTCAGGTCTGCCAGATAACCTCTGCTGGACACTTGAGAAAAACCCAAACCTTCAACTGCTCTGCTCAGCTGTAAGTCATTCTAGATAAAAACATCTGACATGTAAATGCATGTAACAAGGAGAAGGTCTGATATGATCTTTGAGTAGCTCATGTTAGGCCTTATATGCTGTCGCTAATGTTAAAAACAGCTATTGAAATGTAATACAAGGGAAGGCATACACATTAGCATAATTTATGTACAAAACTACACAGTCCTGTAAACACCTTGACACAAACGTTTAAACCAAAAGATGCAAGCATGTGTGTGTGAACACCTTCACACTCATCCACATACTGGAAGCTTGGTGGCCCTGACCCTCAGCTGTAAACACATTAGCACTAGCTGTGAAAGTGATTTATTCACAGTTTGGTAATGGACGAGGCTTGTCAGAGGACGGCTAACGGGCCATCCGTCATCACTCTGTTTAATTCATCAAAGGCTGATCGCTACTCTTCGCCGTGTGGGCAGCGCTGGCAGATGTGATGTGTGGTGTGATGGCTCAATGTGTGTGAAGGTGTGATAAGGCTGTGCTGAAACACACGTCAGTATACATACACACACCGATATGACGTGGTGTGAGAGATGGCCGCTAGTGCAGATCCACCTGACACCCAGCTGCACTCATTAAAAACATGAGCTTGTGCAGAGATGTCATGTGCAATCATTTTTATTTTTTGGCTTGTTAGTGATTTTGTCCGTGTGTGTGTGTGTGTGTGTGTGTGTGTGTGCTATTTATCCACTTCTTTCTTGGACATTTATGCATCCTTCTAGTTCGGAGCTGAAATGCTTGCACTGGCAGTTTTTTCCCCTTAGATATCCCCAGACAGTGCACATATTTGTATCCATAGAAGATGAAAAAGATGATGATCTTTCTGAAGTTCAAGTCCCTGGATATCCATTTGATATTTCAAGTGCACCCTGAAATTCAAGATTCCCATGACTTCAAAACTTTAAAACTTCTATCATGCATTGCAAAAAAAACTGTAGGAGTATCCTATATTCAAGTAAACATTTAGGAAACATGTAAATCTCATTTTTACATTCATTAATGTTGTTGCATTAAAAATACAGATTTAAAATTCCTGACAAACCTTCCTTCCTGCTGATTATTCATATGTCCTGTGCACTTATAATTCACCTTCCTGCTACAATGAATAATCTCACCTGGATTCTTTAGAAACTTGGAGTTTTTCAGAACATCTGTCTTTTATGTTTAATTATAACGTACACAATCCTACTACCAAGTGTTTACTCAGAAGAGAATGGCTTCTTCATTCTGTCTCAGGATGTTTTTCTTTATCACCGTCACCTCTGGTAGTCCCGGATTTCTGTAAAGTGCTTTGTCTGTAGATAACAGCACTACACAAATAAACTGAACTGAATTAGATTGCAACTTACTGATCATGACTCCGGACACGGCCAGCAACAGAGCTGCAATGAGTGCTGAGGTTCCTACAGAAAGTCCCAATGCCAGGTGAGACAGAGAGGGCTGAATAGGCACTGGTGGAGCTGAAGCAACACACACACACATACACACACACATACATACATACATACATATGGTTCAACTTTAGCCATTTTTGCCTTCGTTGGGCTGGCCAACTGTTCAAAAGCTATTTATAATTTCTAAATATCTACACATTCAAATGGCAAAAAAAGGACATTGGCATGTTTAAGATCCACATTTTTGTAAAATGTTTTCCTAAAATTTGGGCAACTCACCAAAACTCTCCATGTTTGGAATGGTGTCATTAACACTGTCATTTATAGAATATTTTCCTGTGATTTCACATTTCTAATCAAGTCTATAATACGAAGACAATATTTGAGCTAGATTTATGTTTTATACTGTATAGTTGTAGATATTTACTCTAGTCACTTTATTTCTGTGTCTGAATCTCAAATCACGTTCTCTTGGACATTTGGTGCTCCATGTAGGAATATGACAAGAGATACAATACAATACAACTGATTAAACAGTGAGTCGGAAAAAAATAAATTTTTACATTTTATAGTTCATATTGTTTCATTTTGGGAATATTTCTAATAATTTTAGTTTTTATTTCCTATTTAAATTAAAGGTCCATTATGTAGAATTCAACCAACTGAACTACCAAGTGTGTATTAAAACGTACAGTGGCCATCAGGTGCCCATTGCATACTTCTAAGTACTTATACTCACACTCCGTTGCTTATTCCATATTATTCCATAAATAATAAATATGATCCTCCGTTTTTTTTAAAGACGCAGAAGGCGCTCTCTAGAGGCTTGTCTGTTCTGGGCCACTGGAAGTTAGTTCAGTAGCTTGCATGGTGTGGGAGATAAAGAAGCTTACAAATGTCTTCTAGAGAGGACAAAATTGAACTGCTGGAACTCTCGGATATAACAAATTAGAACGATGAAGCTTGTTGCATCCAATTTCATCATGAAATCAAAGACAAGGAGAAGTAAAAGGCCACTTGTGTGAATTATTTACCTGTAGAATTGACACAGGAGACACCGTCTGCTGCAAGGACAAGATCGTCGCAGTAACACTCGGTCCCTTCCAAAGTGTCACGGCACTCTCCTGACTCGCAGTGACTGCAGTTCTGCACTGGGTTGATGATCACCTCACCATCGCCCTCCATGCCTGACATCAACACACATATGGGCAGAATGTTAGACACCGAAATGATGTAAGACCTCCCATGCCTGGAGACACCACACTGAATGTGTTACCTTTAAGTGCATCCATGAATACCTCTCCATCTGGGCTGAAAAAGGAGGATCCGTCCTCTCCATCCTGCTCAGGGTCATTGTCTACTGAAGTGCTGCCACCTACAAACCACAGAGGAGCAAAGCAGCGCTGATGCAATGTGATGTAACAGGTTCAAAGTGACAGAGCAAGATATAGCACACTGCAAAGCAGCTCAGATCTGTATGGTGTGACGTAAAGCCTCCATAAAATTTGTCTAACCTCTATAGCCACCTCCTCCACCCCCACTGGTGCAAGCTCCTCCGCCTCCTCCGAAGCCACCATGAGTCTTCCAGGCCATCGTGTGGCACGGATTTCCTCCCTGACCTCCCAAATTGAGGGGTCTCCCACTCTGAGACACAGGAATGCTATCATTCCATCCTCCACCTCCACCTGAAGAACAAAGAGGGGAACGGGTGCTTGAAACTTACTTATTTAGCTGCTTACTTGACACGGAAATGGACAGTTTGTTGTTTGCCCAATAATTTACAATGAGCAGCTTCTACACCTTGTCAACTTTTTGAAAGGTCCTATTACGTTTTCAGACCCTTCGCTTTCCTGCCTCAGAAGTAGCTTTCTTGTTTGCTCTCACCATTCTATTTTAGAGCAGATGCTATGACACAGTAAGTGTTATGGTTCATGCATTTCAGTGAATGTCTGGAAGCACAGCACATACTGATGATTCTTACAGTCTCACATTGTCTCGACTAGTCAAGTCCTGCGTTCCTTCAGCTTCTAAAAACAGATTGTTGCTTTTTTTGTTTCTTACCAAGACAATTCAACAAAATTATTAGACAATGCAGGACTGCTGTTATTATCCAGACCTATGAGTAGCACACAGAGAGTTGTAAACAAGGCCACAGACAGCAGGAGAGCTCTAAGGCTTTACAGACAGTTCGAAGTATAGCTATGACGTCAGTAGTAATGGTGGTCAGTGTTAATCTTGTATGTTCGACCCCATTTTAATTAGGATGTTTCATTGGAAATGCATCAATATTATAATATAAAATTATAATCATAACAAGGTGTAAATGCAAAGTTTGTACAATCAGACATTACATTATGCCATCATTTGGATGTTTTACGAAATTGTGTGCTTTTAACTAATATTTAAAATGGCATGAAAATGAATGAATTAACATTTTTTAAAGTGTGGTTTCTTGTTACTAGTTTTTTTTTTTTTTTTTTAAATGTCCTTAAGAACTCATTGCTAAACACTTAAAATCTTAGTAATACTAGTAATACCTAATAAACTAATTAACTACATTATCTAATAAATCAATAACATAATAAATGGCTTTAATAATATGAAAAATTTAAATCACATTAATCTGTGAACCTTAATCTAACGTGTTACCATGAAAACGCTACAAATTTTGAAGACTCTAAATAACACAAAGTATATTCGGAAACTTTTCCCAGAAGTTAATTACCTATTATGTAAATTGTACAAAAACTAAGATTGTTATATAATTATTGTGTAGAATATGCAAATAAGCCAAGGCTATAACTTGGCAACTTTTAAAATCATGTTTAAATCCCTACCAACTTTTGTATCATTTTCAACTCCTGTTGCTATGGAGATTACATCATAAACATTGTGTCATTACCAGAAAAAGTAAAGCAGACTGTAATCCTGCAAGCTGATTAAATTGGCCATTACAATGACAGCTAAAGCTGGGATAAAGCCTTATACTCACATAATTGTAGGTTTCTGTAAAGAAATGCATGATTCAATAATGTGATTTCACAGTGTGTGACACAAACATGAAACACAGGAGAAGAAACTTGTGTGCTGTTAATTTATAGCTACTCAGTTTCTAGGCATATCATAGAGAAATCATGTTAGAGACTGTTGTAAGTAACAAACTGATATTTTTATATGAGGTATTATATAAAACAATTTTAACAGACTAAATTGATGTGGTGTGGACTAAAATGAGTATATAAAATAGTGCTTAGGATAGCATTACGTAGGGCTATGAAATCGCCTCATAACATTTCACAACCATCTTTTTTGCTGTTCCTCATTTCTAGCTGCTTTATGAATTACCCAAATTTTGCCTGAGCATGGACTGAGACCACGGTAAACAACATATAAATCCACAGCCAGAAATAGTGGCTTACATAAGACTTAACGCAACAGAAATATCAGCCTCTACATCTTCTAGGCATACCTCATGTGGCAAGGCAGAAACCAGAAATAAATGTCTGGAAAGGAGCAGCGAATGAAGAAGAGGGATTGTGAACGGGCCGTGCCCTGGCCTCTTGTGCTGACTCCCAGCAGCAGTAAATAGAACACAATGGGGGAGCTGGCCTTTGAAAAGCAAGGCTCTGATAGAAGTCGTACAGCGCACGCAGCAAGAAAGGACCATGGGAGAGACCATATGCATGCACAAACAGACACAGACAGACACACAAACGCACTCCCATATGTGTGTGCAGACAAAAGTGCCCAAAAACTGAATACCTGCTGTCACACACTATCTATATTTTGCTGCTCCAATTTAAAAACTCTCAGAAGAACCACACAGAACGATTGCATTCCCTTACATTTCAAAATGATCATCCTAAAACTCTCAGCACAACGGGGACCACAACTCAAGCATCTCATCCAAGAACCAATATTTTCTTGTCTAGTCTCTCCAGGTTCTTGACCTAAAACTGCTTTTGTATGCAGTAAGTACTATCGATCAACCGGAGACACAGTGTTGAGCCACTGTAAAGCCCTATCTTTTATCCTTTCTTTTTTCCCCTTTTTGAATTATTTATAGACTGTGGCATAGATGTAGTTGTATGGATTTTTTTTTTTTTTTTTTTTTTTTTTTTTTTTTTTTTTTTTTTTTTACAGTATGTAGATTCAAACTCAAAAGTCCAATACTGGCATTTCTGATGCAGTCTCACCAGCAGCTCCTGACATGCCATTGAGGCCGGGTACACTGAGATCATGGTCCACAATCTCCATCAAGCTCTCTGAGTGGCCGTTGTAGCCTCGACCCCCACCTCCGGCAGCGACTAGTAGAGGAATATAAGCTTCCTTCCCCACCTGAAAGCATACAGCAGTACAATTTTTGAGTTGATTATTCAAAACCACCAGACTGGATCAACTGTCAGTTAACCTTTCCAGCCTGCAAACTTCCCAGCTGAAACTTGACAAAATCAGAAAAAAGACCAATCCAGCTGTAACTAATATCAGTATTGCATTGCTAAGCTGTATGGTAAGATATTACAACAAAAGCAAATAAATATGTACAAAGAAGACAACTGTTAAGCATCAACTGACTACAGTTTTGGCTTGTTTTTACTTTTGATTTGAAAAACACTTGAAAAAAAGTTGACTCAGGCCTTTGTCACTGATGTACATGCCTACTTACACAGATTTGCAGTCATGGTCATCTTCTGATTTATTCATTTGTGTGTCTTACCTTAAAGACGTAGGTAGCACCCCCTCCTCCTCCACCTCCTCCCTTCAACATGCTGTCTGGGGGGCCTTTCTGCTGAAGACAAATCTTCTGCAGAGGCTCCTCAGTCTGCACGAGAGCAGAGCGGAGATCCAGCAGGTAATTATTTAATCACTAATTCCTTCGCTAAGCCTTTTTACTGGTAATGCTATCAAGCTAAAATATGACTGGTTTAATACCTCTACTTAGTTATATTTGGTCAGAGATTCTATACTCTACACTGGAATATGGTACTGTACTGTAATCAACACTGGCCTATTGTACTGTTGTCTACACTGGAATATACTCTGCCGTACTGTAATCTGCACTGGGTTACAGTAATGTAGTCTAGTCTGGAATACTGTACTATACTCTACACTGGGCTAAAGTAATGTAGTCTACTCTGGAATACACTGCTGTACTGTAATCTACACTGGGCTACAGTAATGTAGTCTACTCTGGAA
>JAQQZR010000005.1:1930873-1952443 GCA_030068235.1 Notoglanidium macrostoma
CCCTGGGTGACCCGGGGATCGAACCCAGGACCTTCTTGCTGTGAGGCGACAGTGCTAACCACTGCACCACCATGCTGCAAATATATATATATTTGGTTAAAGGAAAGGAACGTGTTTATTCTTGAAGGTGGTCTCTTGGTTCTTGAAAGAGATTCACACACACACACACACACTCACACACACACACAAACCAACCTTGTAGGTCTGAGTAATTTTAATAATCTTATTTGGCTGCCCTGCTTAAGCACGCCCACAAGACAAGTCTAAATACATACTACTTTTCTAGTCTAAATATTGAAGTAACATTTGAACTTAAGTTGCTAACACTGAGTCCATAGTAAAGAGGATTAGACTCACCGTGTGCAGGAACAGGGAGGCTGGCCAACGCTCCTGGTGTTCCAGTCGGTCTGAACTGAACTGATGTAACACTTGTAGGAGCCACTGGTGGGAATTCTCCATTAGCTAAAAAGAAAATTAAGATATTTCATGGTAACTTTTTTTACTCATTCATCCTTAGTAACTACTTGGTCTGGGTCACTGTGGTTTAAATTAAGCCACTAGAGTTTTTTGTTGTTTGTTTGGCTTTTTTTTTTTTTTTTTTTTTAAAACAGAGCCAATTAAATTTGCTAGAAAACATTGCAGGCAGGTACAAACACACATAACTGCACAGGGTATATATATATATATATATCATGAATCAAATAACAATAATTCATTTCTTGAATGTAATCTTGTTTTAAAATTATGGTCATAGGGATTGGAAGTTTACATGCCATCATCTTGGACATGAATGGCATGGCAATATTGGGCTTTCTGTGATTTCTTTGAACTGTTCTTTGTCTGGGAAAGAATGATGTACAACATACATCTTTAATAGAAAAATATAAACACAGCACACCTATTTGGTTAAATGTCCCTTAGCAAGATTCACCTTGAACAAATGCTTTTGGCAGCCATCAACAAGCTTCTAGCAGAATTCTGGTTCGACCAACATTCTAAATTTGTGTTTCCTGGTACAGACCTGGCTTTTAAGCACAGTTTACATATTTTCAATAGAGTTGAGGTCAGGACTTGTTTTACGCTTAATGTTAACCTACTTTGTCCATTCCACAACCTTGATGTGTCATTGTCCTGCTGGAACACCCAACTTTCAACTGACTAGAAGATGGTTTGAGGTTATGCTGAAGAATTCTGAGGTTCTTCCTTATTCCATCTACTTTGAACAATGACAGCCCCAGAGCTTCATGCTACCACCACCATCCTTAACACCTGATACAGTTTTCCTCTGGGCATTAAGGCCAAACAACTCAATCTATGTCTCTTCTGACCATAAAACATTCCTTCAAAGGCTTTTTCCTTCTCCATGTGGTCAGTTGCAAATTTTAGTTGGGCTTGAAGGTGTCGATTTCGGATACAGGTACTTCTTTCTTGGATGGCAGCCGCTCAGTCCATGGCGATGTAAAACTCACTTGACTGTAGACAGTGTTCCTGCAGCTTCCAGTGCATGTCTGTCCTTTGATGGTTCCTGGGTGGTTCCTGACCATCCAATACAATTTCCTCTCAGCTGAAGGTGACAGTTTGTCTTCTTCCAGACCTTGACAAAGTTGCTACACCTTCCATTAACTTGTACTTGTTAAACAAACTCTTTTTATTTTGTCCACAGAGAAGCTGCCATCTGTAGTCAACAATGATCACTAAAAGGAAGTTGGCCCTGGCAAGTAAAAAGACATTTTGATACTTTCAGCACCACAGAATTAATAATCTAAGTGGGTGTATGTATATTTTTCACCCTGTATGTATAATTGTGACTCTGTGCTGATTTCAAATGAACACTTTATATAATTAAGTGCATGAATTTATTAGATATCTGTTGTAACTTCCATCACTGTGTAAAAAATAAAAAGATACAAAATTTAGGAGAGAACAGAGCACAGGTGGTTGGTTAGCCTCTGGTGAAAAAGTGAGGACACAATTGCATGTTTCTTAAATATAATGACAAGCCACACGAGCGACAACAATTGTTCCATTTGCCAGTTTCCTCAAAAGACAGATCACCCCTTCACCCCAAATACAGTCCAAATAACAGTACAGGGACTGTGTGGAAAATCTCATCATAAATACAAAAAAACACTGACATGAAAGCAACTCCCATAATACTTCAGCCTGGGCTGGCATCGTTCATCATATTCATCATCTGGCTATGCTCCCTACTGCTCACAGCTTTTCATGGTGCACACTGCCACCAAAGCTATTATCAGTCCTCCCATTTGAGACATCAGTAGTGGAGCATGCGATTGGTTAAAAGCATGGCCTAGACTTCCGCTGGCCTAATTCTTAATTCAAACAGGCCAGCAATGTTTCTCATCAGGAAAATGAACTTAGATAAGCATTTAGCTATAGACCTTCCTCTCTGAATATCCTGTATCAGTTAGTGGCAGTTATTATGTTTTATAACATCTTGAATGTGATAAGTCAGAAGATGTGGATTTTTTTTTATAACAGCTGCTCTGACTGGTAAAATCTTAACCAATATTGCAAAACGATTATATTTTCTGCTAACTATACACTAGAAGACTTCGAAAAGACTTTTCAAACGCTGACACCCTCTCACATCTAAAGACAATGTGTCATTACTCAGAGTTATGCCGGCCTTACACCAAACGTCTTTTCAAGTGATTTTCCACGATTTTGCAAAGGCTAGGGATCTTGCAGGGTCATTATTTGCATGAGCCAAGACGAGAGATAATATGACTCAAGATGAGAAAGAGACTTTAGACCGCTATCCTGACCTCCTTACACCAAGCGATCGAGATAATGGGAGTGTGCCACAACTGTAGCAAAACACTCATGGTTGTATTCCAACATTGGATATTTGTTTAAGACGGTGAAATCGCTTGAAATGTGGTTTGCTGTGAGGCCAGCATAAAACTAATAATAAACACATTTTTGAAAAGTGTTACCAAAAAACTATACTTGTTGAAATGTATTATGGATGGTGTGGAGACAGATGCAGTGTCCAGAGTCTTTTATTAATTCTGAAACACATGAGAACAACGACTAGGGCTATGTAACAAATACAAACTAGACAAGCATGGAATCAACATAAATATGACAATATTAGGACAATAAACAACAATGAACTACTTACAACAGACACTGGACAAAGAGTGCTACACAAACGGGACTTGTATACTAGTGCTCATTGTGCATAAACATGATTCAAGTTTTTGTGATGTTGTGACTGTGTGCGTCACGTGAACACGTGAATAATCAGCTCCAGATTGGTAGCAGTAGCTATCCTATTGTTGATTAATTTTCTCTTATCCTCCTTCAGTATTTAATAACTGAAACCATTAAATGTTCTGAAGTTTGCAGAACAGATAAATCCATTTATTTGCCTGGATTTTGTTAAAAAGATTTTTTTTTTTACCCCATTTTCCTCCCAGTTTGGTCAATTGTGAGAAAACCACCCTTCTCCGCATATATCAGCTCACAGACGCCCATCATTGGTTAGTTTCATTTTGATTGACAGGGGAGAAAGAAACACCATTCCTTCCACCCAGAGAGCACGGACAATTTTGCTCGCTTGGTCTTTTTTGAAGTGTGAACTTCCGATCTGATTAAATGAGTAAAACTTTTACAACTCCTTGGCACCACTGATTGGTCAAGACTATTACTATTGGAATTGCATATGGCTATAACAACTAATCCTTTTGTAGTTATTAAGATGGTCAGTTTTAACATCAAGAATTAAGGTCGAAAGAAACGTCAGCCGGATTTTAGTCATGACCATCTCCTGAGTTAACGGCCCATTGAGGTACAAAGAGGTACAAAAATCATCTGGAAAGCATTTGCGATTTTTTTTTTAATGGACGCTTTCTTTGTTCAATCAAATTTCTCATTAAATATGGTATGAAAAACTTCTTTGCAATTATGTCTGAATGTGAAGGAATATGTTAGTACTTACCCATAACCTTGTAAAGACTCAATGAGTAGACTGAATATTAAGGAAAATTGTCAATTTTACACTAGACGCTTGTTAATACTGATGTCAGAAAGAGGGTTTTCAATACGTTTTTCAATCTAAGAATGAATTTAAAATTCTATTAAGCCCGCTCATGGAAAGCCACGAGACTGTGCTACAAAATCCACATTCGACTATCAACTACATTAAAAAACACCTGCTTTTTAATTTCCATTAATATGATTAGTCCTGCCCATGTTCATTTTGCAAACAGCAAAGATGCATACCTATATTACTCCACCACAGCTGTAAAATTCTTGATTCTGATTAGTCAGAAGGTATTGATTGTAATTCAATAGATGTAATTACAGACTCGTGCGCTATTCATAAGTTATGAATGTAGGGGGCCAAAAACAGACGCATGTCTTTATTAGGTGTAATTCTGAGCTTGGGCTTAAACGATTGAGGAGCAGTATTTAGTTCAGGGAAACTGTCTTGGACTTTGGACAGGTTTTCTATTTATGATTTAATCACAATATACTACTAAAAACAATGTTTTAGGCTGTAAATACACCTAAAACACGGAAGGTGAATATTTGAGGTCAATATTATTAGTACCAGTTTATTACATTTATTGATTGGTGCCATGGTTAGCATTGTTGCCTCACAGCAAGGAGACTCTAGGTTCCAACCTTGTAGAGTTTGCATGTTCTCCCTGGGCCTGCGTGGGTTTCCTCTACGGTCCGAAGACATTCAGGTTGAGTTAACGGGCTAAATTGCCCATAGGTTATTATCCTTTTTTATTTTTAAATTCTCTTGTGTCACACTGAATTACATTTAACAAAAACCTCAGTGCTATGAACTACACACTAATAATTTGCATATTTAGATCATTTGCACCTGAGTTGCTGCATAGTCTATCTTTGAATACGTGTAACTTTCCCTGCATCATAATGACCTAACTTTTAAACTTTTGAACTTTTGGTCACGGACCCCAAATGCGGCTCACGTTCTGTCCAGGAACATGACATACTATACATTTTGATCTAATTCCAGTCTCCCCAGATAAAAAACAAAACTCCACTGCAGACACCTTAATGCATGCTGTTAGGTAGCTAGAGACAGAAGTCTGCTTCTGGTCATTCATTAATGAGATATTTCTCTATTGCTGTGCACAGCTGTTAAAAAATGGGTTCAGACATCACAAAGCAGCTGAAGAGCCATGCTTCAGCCCTCAGAGACAAAAAGGGGATTTTGGCCTTTTCTGATTCCTTTTTGTTAGCTTTGCTCTCATTTGAGGTTGGCACTTGTGCCCTCCATCCTCCATTTATTATTGATATGGCTCTCTGTCCAAAGCATCATATGAGAGCAAAACTAATAAAAAAACGGTATAAAAGAAAGCCTGCTGCTATGTGAAAAGGTGAGAAAAAAATAAAAGCAAACACCCACACGGAGAATCAGAAGCCATCTGTTTGAGCTGGAGAACAATACAGACAAGAGAGAGATGGATTTCAGAGGACACACACTTTTACATAAAAAGTGAACTAATAGGCATGTGGCACAACACTAAATTATGGCATGATTATAATGTGCAGCATGACCTGGCCTGTTTTGCTAATGACATACACAGCTAACTTTCGCAAAGGAAGCTCTGACAGTGTTCTATCTGATTGGCGAGAGCTAATATATCAGACCATTTCATTTGTGGCACAATACATACATAGTTGGAATTAAAAGGAGCCATCTGTGGGCCCCGGCGATGGGCAGCATCCCAGTGCTGCCATGTCAAATCAATGCAAGCTGGCAAATACCATCAAATCCAAATTGCAAGGAAAATATTTCACAGTGAGTGTCATCCATTTCCCTCGATGCTCTGTTCTCGCCTATCAGCGATGAGGAATTATGATTGCAATGGCGCCTCTCTTGGAAGTTTCTTTTTAAGATTGATATCAAGTCTGATGATATGCTGAATTCATCAAACTAAAGTGGCAGTTTGATGTTTCTGTATTATAGCTTGCAGCATGGATTGCTTGCATTTTAAAACCTTTAAACGAGCCCAAAAGCACTTCAGCTGGATTGTTGATGTTAAAATCCAGATAGAAAATATAACACAACACTTGTTACCCAGCTAGATGTAAAGCCAGCTGCATGCATATTATGCTACACAATCTCATTGTCATGCATATGTCGGAGATATCCATAATGCAAAAGAACATAAACAGACAATATGAGACTGTGTAAATATAATAAAGTGTGTTATAATCTCAGAACAACTTCCCGTTCCTCTTACGCATTATTTATTCAGTTCTGAGGTGAATGTTATGTTCGGAAAATCAGATCGGGAAGGAAATCTCGCTTACGGCTCGTACCACAGAACTCACTTGAATTGCACAAGTAAATGGGCTTAGTCTTTTAATGCAACACTTTTGCGTTAATGATCTCTTCTGTTCCGTCTCTCAGCTGCATCGTATTCAGACATAGACTCCTCTGAATGATTCCAAAAAATCCTGTTCAGCGTGATTATTATTCTGTTCACAGCTGCAAATGGGAACTCAATGCTCAGAATTCGGCATCAGCATGCTCACCGAGCCAGCCTAATAGTATTACTGTGGTTGAGGAGTTTGCATTATTACTAATTAGACTGTATAGTTCATATAAAATACGTGGGTTTGGGCTTAGCAGCAAGGACATATATATATTGGTGATCAATGCACAGCTGTGAATTCAGGTGGCACCTGAGTGGCAGGTCAATATTATCACTTCTGCCCTGAGGAGCAAATCAGTTTAGGCTTAATTAAGCCACTTTTTTCTATTCAATGCTGATTTACCATGACTTAAATTGTCTACAGGAATAGCATGTTGCAGACAGAAAATGTCTAAATGTGCTGCAATGTCATTAGAAACCTCCATATGTGCCAGACATAACAACATTATTGGGTTATGATTATAGCAGGTCTATAATTATAGAAAACTGTTGTTCAGTGACTTTATCTTTACAGGCCACCTGCAATCTGGGTTTGATTTAACACACACTCATATACATATATATGTATATAAGGGTAGTAGGAATTGCAAACAATATTTTGCTGTAAGCATATTTCCTCGCATGTACATGATATTATTATAATTAACATTTTTTGTCTAGAAAATAAGCAAGTAAATAAATAAGCAGGAAAGCAAGTACGTAAGTAATGATTGCTTTATTAATGTGTTCCAAGATTATGCAATGAACTCTACTTTACCTACTCTAACAATATTCTAAATGATAAAAATGCAAGTTTAAACAAACAAGCAGAATAAATAAGTTGACTCACTTTCAAGGAAACAGTTCATAGTAAGAGTGAAGTTATCCACAGCAAACGCCACTTCAGGGCCAGAAGAAATCTCTGCTGTGAACTGAAGGTAGAACCTACACAGATTAGAAGAACCAGAGGGTTAACCCAGTTCTTCATCATCATCATCATCCTCATCCTTTATTTAATCAGATAAAAAAATAAAATAAAATTATTATTATTTTTTTATTTTTTAAGAGAGCCTGGCCAAGAAAGCAGCAACAGTAATATAAAATTAAAAAAAAGCAAACGCATACAACCATTACAAACATACTGTAATTTCCAGTTTCTGTGCAATAAACATCATGGATAGAATATGTGCAATTTAAAAAAAAAAATCAAAGACAGCAGGGTTAAAAACATTGCTCAATAGTACTATAGTCTTGATTCTTTAAATTTGACTGAAATGTCTCCATAGTAACCAGCTCTGTCAATTTCAGTTCCTTCTGCAAATTATTCCAGGTGACAGGATCAATGTGTTTAAAAGCTTTTTAGCCTAGTTTAGTTCTGACCCTAGGAAAAAAAAAAAACAGTTGTAAAATATCACAAGAATCCACTCCATACAGATTTTGGATTTTTCTCCTGTATAATACTGTATACACAGAGAAGAAGGAACTAGCCCTAGGAGTGATTTATATATAGAAGCTAGCGAACACTAGAAAGCAGATCACCATAATCCAATAATGGTCCAAAGTAGCCCGAAATCCAGTGTTTCCTTGCATGGAAGGAGAAACAGGATTTTTTTTCTAAAAAAAGAAACTTGATTTAAATTTGAGCTTGGAGACAAGGTTTTCAATATGTGGTTTTTTGGTCAATAATAATGCCTAAATACTTATCTGTTGTGACCCTCTCAGTTTCAACCCCTTGAGTCGTTAAGATCTTAGGAAGATGAGATGTTAACTGTTTGCCATTTGAAAATCACTTAACCTTGGTTTTCTCTGCATTTAACACCAACTAAAGGTGAGTGAAACGGGACTGAACAACATCAAAAGCAGACTGCGGAAATTCAAGGGTTTGTATAACTGAAGAGGATGAGCAATAAACAACTGTATGATCTGCGTAAAGATGGAACGCAATTTGTTTCTACATTAAATACTTTTTATCATGGATTAGTTCAATTCATTTTTTTTTTAACAATGGACATTGACACAAAGCAGCGTTACAGAAATATATACATCCTGGCTATATATTTTAATATATCAATTTATCGCTAAGCATACATATACATCTCGCTAATGAGCAAGCCATTGGTGAGAGTGGCATTAAAACTTCCCTGAGACAACATGAGGAAGAAACCTTAAGAAGAACCAGACTCAAAAGGGAACCCATCGTCATCTGAGTGCGATTATAAATAACACGCTACATATATGTTATATGGTCAAAAAGTATAACTGTGTAGTCAAGAAATTCACAATAGTTTTAACATGAAGTTTATTTTGCTCATTCACTGATGACATGAGTGATAACTGAAGTCCTAAAGTCATCATGGCCGTCCTCAGCAGGACTGAGGAATCACATTGGCCAATATCAAACCACAGAAGAGATCAATCTTCCAGCTAGATATCGGAAAACTACTAGCCTGTGCCGCTCTGATCGCAATGGCTTAATAAAACGATTTGTGGCAACAGTGTAGCACTATGTTCACTATGGCCTAACTGTTATTATTTGATTGCGCACAAGATTTAAGAACACTTGAGAGGTATCAGGCTCTCAGACAGCTTCTGATCTGGCTGTACTTCGAAAAGATTAGACATAAGAGGTTTAGCACGGCTGCAAATACTTACAAATGATTATTATGTCTGCAGCACCTACGGTTATAAATCAGAATTTTCTACAACCTTGAAAATTCCCATCGCTCTAATTTGAGCATGAAATTAATATCTAACCTGGCTGGAAGCTCATCAGGGGGGCTGCTCGTGTCACATGTTAAAGGGCAACATCATCCCATGAAGCTCCATTGTAGAATAATAAAAAGGACGATAGAGAATTCACAAAAAAGCAAAAGTGGAGAGAAGAAAAATGAGGCCGCAATACAAGAGAAAGGCCAAAAATGAAATCTTAATCATCCTCTGAGGACAGGCATTAGCAAAGCACAAACATTCGAAGGAGCCCAATCAAGCACAAGGAGATGAATCGGCCCACTGTTTTCCTCTCTGCTCTACTGTCTCGCAAGTCAAGTGCAATTGCTAATTGGAGTGAAAGTGTGGTTCAATGTGGATGTTCTGTACATTGATTTCTTTTTTTCCCCCTCTCCCTCCTTTCTGAAGGAGCGAACGATATGGTGGAGTGAGACCAAAGAACAGGACTGATCTCAGTGGGATTCATTAAGATTTTAGGGTGAATATGGGGTTTAGCACAAAACCGAATGCAAATTACACAACTGTGAATTCTGAAAAGCTCATAAGCAGCAGACTACCGAGGCATTTATGCAGCATGAAGTAGTAACTGTGTTTTTCCTTCACCTGAACTAGGACTCTCATATGTTGGTATAAAGTATATAGAGTTGGAAGTCAAAACACATGCTCTGTTGCAGGGGTATCACACATCTGTATTTGACTTGTGCTCCAAATGCTTATAGCTGTTTTTGGGGGGGTGGCGTGAACTAGATTTTTTTTTTTTTTAAATTAGTATCATATCAGTACACTTCAGAAACACTAGAAAACACTAAAAAACAAACAGATGTAGAAATTCCAGAACTGTCAACACGGTGTGTGAAATCTGCCAATGACGGTTCCTCGACCTCAGCTACATCACTCAAGTGTGTGAGGTACTCTTTTTCCCTGACTCGTACATTATTCTTGTTCTTGCTCGCAAAATTGAACAAATGTAGTTTCTTTTCTATTCCTCAAACATATAAACAAAGTTGTAGCCCTATTTAAACCACCACGACCCTGACCAGGAAGTGATTAAGAATGAATAAATCAGTGCTGTTCTTCATATCTTGATTTGGTTCTGTATAATACGGTTTATTTGTTCTATTTGAACAATTTATTTGCATTCAGTTACACTTCCCATATATGTACTACCCAGATACTTACGAGTCAACTAATCCAAACAGTGGGAACGCGACGAGTCGCCATCCCTTGTCCATTTTGGTCTCACTGCTGGAGTTCCATAGACTTCTTAGACCCTCAGGACCTGTGCTGTTTTCGATGATCCAGAGAGAAAGAAGACCGTTTGGGCTTCCACATACCTGGAACCGGACCTGCAGATCGCACACAGTAGCGCATCTGTGATATACAGTATTTACATTTAATAAACAGGGCATTGAGTTGGATTGTTTCATTCCTCATTTGTATTAATGAGTGAATTCTTGTGATGCAGCACCCACACATCCTACAAACATGCTTGTACAGTGTGTGGATTGGTTATGCTGAACTGATGAGTGTGTGAATATGTGCCATGCCATGAGGTGGACTGGTTTCCCATCCAGGAGGAATTCCCACTTTGCAAGCAGTGTTCCTGGGATAGGCTGCATGTCCACCACTTCCCTGACCAGGAAAAAAGTAGTTACGGAAGAATTACACTCGCTTCTGTTCTCCTACACAGAGCCTACAGAACTAGGGTCAAACCAAAGAAGGTGTTGGACATAATTATTTTTCCTACACATTTGTAAAAGTGTAGAATTAAAACATCTGGTTAGCATCGAGATAGCAGCACTATCAGTCTTACAACTACAGCCTTCTATATTTGTACATTTTGGCTCCTTGCTAGCTTTGCAGTTTGTATATTTACCCCTTAGAACCCTAGCCTATTTTTGAGCATTTCTTCACTTTCTTTATTACCAGGCTTCTAATACTGAATCTCTGTGCCACGTCTTCGCACCAGCGTGGAACTTTGTATAATTTTGAACTGACACTTTTTGTCATTTCTAACATTCTGAAATTTTGCAATTTGTAAATATCAAATAATTGTAATAAATGATCCGTCAGTAGTATTTATTTTGAGATGATTTTTCCCCCTGCTGCTTGTGGTTAGGTAGTGAGAAAGGGCAGACATTTACTTTTTTGTTCCCAGCAGAAAAATTATTTGTTTACTGATTGCAGTGTTATTATTATTATTATTAGTAGTAGTAGTAGTATTTATAACTGTCCGTTGTTTCCCGCTCATACAACAAGCCTAATGTTTAAACTAGGTTTATTCTAAATCCACCACTAGTGATTTCACCCAGTGAGGTAATGCAATGTGGCATCAAGTCCACATTCCTTGTTCCTGCAGCATTTGAGGTGGCACGCTGTGAAGGACGACACTGTCAGCTGTTAGAGCAAGTGAAGTTTTTCCCGCTCAGGTGCTCAGACAGGGAGTTCGAGACAAGGTGAGCAAGACAGAAGTTCTCATCTAGAGTCTTTCCTCATCTCTGGGACTGGAGCCAAACTGATGTCGTGCCCTGCTGTGCTTGCACGGTGCTCTCAGTTTCATATGTACAACAAAGAGTCCTTGCCTCCCATCTATCTGGAGCTGTCAATCAGAAACTCCAGCCAGTTGAGTCATCCACCGCCATCTGTGTCTATTTCTACTTGATCCCATTTACTTCTTTACTTTCTTTCTCTTTTGACTTTTTTTTGCCTTTGCATGTCTTGCATTCTGTCTTGGTTCCACTTTGGAGCTTATGTTTACCTCTATCTCTGTCTCTTTCTCTTTGTTTCCTGCCTGTCTGCATCCCTTGGCTATTGTTTTGCTTCATAAAGCCTTTTGTACTGAAGGACTCAAGTTCTTTGCATACAGAATAGTTTATAAAATAGTGCCAGTCAAAGTTCTTGAAGAAGCCAGGGACTCCAGATTGACTTTGCTAGGTAATTGTTGGTTTGTGGTTTCCAGACAGAGGGGACAATTTTACGAATGCATTATCAGATGCGGACGAGGTATAATGTACATAGTGTCCTAGAGTCACTGTACAACACATCCTTCGAATTATAAGGTTCTAACTTGGATATTTGCTGATTTTAAGATAGAACCACAAACCTTTGATCCTCAGTTGAAAACACAGAATGTTCGACATGCATAATCGTATTTCTTTGTTTGTTTGTTTATTAGTTTCGACGTTTCCATTGTAGGAAACACTTCCCAAGGATTCACTCCCATCATTGCCATGCTAATTTGCTATTTAAATGCACATTGAAATTGCATCTAATTGTATTAGTGTGTAATGATAATCTCTACCCTGGATTAAATGTCAGCAGGATTCATTATAACACTTAAGGATCATTTTTTCATGTAATTAATAGAGGAAAAAGATGAATATAACTTCGGACAGTGATCTACAGAATATGCAAAATACTTTGCTATACCTTAAAGTAAAGTGCAATTATAACTTCGAGGAGTTACCGTGAACCAGTATTAAAAGCATATCATCGCAGAATATTATGAGCAGGTCCAATTAATCAACTAGTCTCGGTTTTGCCCTGACATTTTCTCAGAAAGGAAGTTGGCATATTAATCACACACCCCTCTTGTCTTTGCTGATCAAACCCTTGCCGTATGCATCTGAAACCCTTATCAGTATGCAGTGCCTCGCTAATGGCCGCATCTTTTGTTGCCTGTGTACTCAAATGAGAGTGGAATACATTTGCTGGAAATATGAAAGAGGGCCTGATGAAAAATGCTCTTAACATAATTTCCTCCGAGATCCAAATAAAGCTGGCCTGCACAGACGCACTGCGCGCTCGCTGGGCTTCGTGGACGGAATGCAGGATTTCTGCTCTCTTACCATGCATGGGGCGTTGCGCAGAGGGTAGAGGAACAGTGGACTCCGCACAACCACTGATCCCCGTTGGCCTTTAGATTGACTTTCCAGAGCCAAAACCGAACCTGTCAGGAAGTGAGAAAACCAGATATAAAACACATCTGATGAAACGAAAACCAAGACATGGATGATGGACAACAGAGAAAATTGCAAGAATAGTTTGAAACAGATTTTGCACATAAAGTTTGGCCAAAAAATACATCTCTCATTTGTGGTGGGCTAATAATAATAACAACATTCTTTCCAATAAACAGCATCGATATACCATGTTTACATACAGAAATGTTGCACAAATGTGCCACAGGGCGTCTGTGATCGCCACTTTAAAGTATTATTTAATTATTTAAGAAAATAAACTGGATTAAAAACTACTAGAGCATGAATAATGTGATTGGAGAAAGTTACGCTTCATTATTTCAACTAATAGTATTCGTGGATGATGTGGATTATTCCATCACCAACATGTCTAGTCCTTTTTTGTTACTAATTTGTATGCATAGATGCATGGACAGGATGCATGGACAGCTACTGAAGACAAACTATTTCAGACATCTGAGCTTGCTGTGACTTTGTCCCTGGTCCACAATCTAATTAGTTTGTCTGCTGGTTACAAGGATAATTCTATATAAATCCTAAAACATTCTTCAATATATAAATCCTACAAATATTCAATCTTGAGATAACATACTAACAATGTACTTGAGTCACTGATAGCCAATAACATTTTCTAAATCAGAAATAAAACAGATCAGGGTATGTTGCAATAGCAAAATATTCAGTAACAGGATGGTGTAAGGTGGCTTGAAAGCAGAGTTAATATTATTAGTTTCCTTTAACAGGATGCTCAAAGTGTTTTATTCCTCATATATCATTTGCAATTTGTCAACAGGTTGCTTTTAGTCCCTCACTCACACCTTTCTTTTTCTCTCTCTCTCTTAAAGTTAATGAGACGGAAAAAAAATGGTCTTTTCAATGTCGTGGAAACTGCAAAGCACAGAGTCTTCTGTCCTGAAGACTTTCACATGGTGGAAAATTTACTGATTGTTACTAAGCACTGGAGAGTCCTTACACTTTTAGCAGGCAGACGATAAAATACTTGATTTTTGAGGATTTATACAGATTTTTTAATGCTAATTCTTAGTAATTGGACTGCATTCAACACAATGCCTTTGATTCAAATTCCCGCTTCAGATTAGGAGTTACCAGCTGCCTGTTTAAGGTAACAGCTATTGAGCACAATGATCCAGTAGTATGGTTTAAATTATGGTTTATAGCTACATATTTTATACATTTTGATTGTAAACATTTCCAAGCGCTTAAGATATGAAATGAAATTAATCAACTGCTTTCAGATGTTTAGTCACACACACACACACACACACACACACACACACACACACACACACTAGACACCATGTCAGTACCTTCTCACCCAGTCAGATCAGAAACTCCGACTTGCTCACTCTACCAGAAACTCAGATTCCCAGGAAAACTCACAACATGGCTGCGCTCACTGAATCAGACACTGACTCCATTTCCCATGAGCCCTCACACACACACACACACACACACACACACACACACACACACACACACACAAGTCTGAATCCCTAGACTTCTGATTGGACGCAGCTGCATCCAATTACCCGCCACACCCTGGACTCTCTTCATATACACACACTTGCACCTGCAGTTTGCAAAGCAATACTTTGTCCACTTTTGTGTCTGCTACTGCCAAGCCATTTATTACCAGTGTTTACTTTTCTGCTTTTGACTTTGTGCTGATTATCTGCTTTCTGTGTTTTTGCTCTGCCTCTGCCATTCCCTGCTTACGTCGACTGAACCTTGCCTGCCGTTTCTGTACCTTTGCCCGTGTGTTTGTTTAATAAACTGAACCACAATTGCATTCATCCTGAGCTCACCTGTTCTTGACACACAGGATTATCACCTTCTATAAAAGAAACCAACAAACAAATACAACAATATAAACTATACTACACACGTAGCTGGAAACTTTATGCTACATATTTTAGTAGAAAAGCTCACAGAAGTTTAACCCAGTTTGTGAGCTTGCCTAGTTTGTTGCTTTTTCTTTACTGGCAAACTTAAAAAACCCTGAGGACTGTAGTTCATGAGTTCTGGTTTCTCGTTTATAGATACATTTTCCGTGCATCATCACTTAATGACACGTTTAACGCAACTCATGCATAAATACAGGGGCATGAATGTAATATTACTATTGTACTTTCACAATGTCAAAAACAAGATTGATAACATGATGAATAAAGAGCAGGGGTGGTGAAATGACACCCAGTTTCATGCTGATTTTAAAGCGATATTGCCAAATCTGAACGCATCCACTTGTGAACATATTATGCCAAAACACTCACTGTAATCCCTTGAGATAAAGGAAGAAGTTGAAGACAATTTTATGATCACTATATATTGGAATCGCAATGATAAACGTGTGTAAGTGTGTGGTTTTTTGCCGCCTGTCAAAGTCTTATAGAAACTTCAAGGTTGCCGAAGTTTTAGGAGCCTACCTGAGGATGGACAGCTGTATGTAAGTCTTTTGGGCAGAGAAAGATGTACTCCTTTGTACAAACTTTTACTTGACACCATCTGCCACCCACAGTCGTCCTCTTCAAAAGAGCAGTAGCTTCCGTTAAGGAACTGACCTGCAGGGAGAGGAACGCAGAGACACACAGAGAAGCAGGTGAAAAAGACAAGATGAGAAAAGAGGCTAGAAAACAGAGCAGCTCAGGAAACAAGCACAAACTAAAGCAAAAAATAAATAAATAAATACACTGCTTGATCCTGAGGCACAGGAGCCTGTGAGCTTTGATGGGAGTGTTTTGGACACTTGGATTTTTCAAAAGTGAGGAACTTTGAGATAAAGACAGCATGCAGATCATTTATTGGAGTTGGTGAAGCAAAAAGGATGAAATGAGGGAAAAAGAAAGCCCTATTAGTAACCATCCTCTCCATCAGGAAATCCTCCTGGATTTGTGTAACGCTGTTAGGATTGACATGTGCTTCATTAAAAAGAAGAAAAATAAATAAACCAACACAGGAGAGAAAAAACTTGTTTTTCTTTGAGGTCTTTAACAAATATTTCTGCAATCGATTGTCTGGCTGTTTAAATATTGCATATCCTCACATTAGCCTTGATTAATACAACTTCAGGAAGAATAATCTGATTTAATACAGATATACGAGGGATATGGAATAAGTTCTGGTTATATTCACATTATCAGTGTCACGGAGGCGGGGTTGGGCAGAACACATGCGCAGGACAGGACGGCATAGTGAAACTCATTTTGAGTTTAATACATACAATATATACACTAATACACACACTCGAGCCAGAGGTACTGACAAACGGCTGGCAATCGGGAACTCCAAAAACAGAAACAAGGTCAGGCGATCGGCAAACAGTACATCAAAGGTAATCCACACACACAGAGGTCAAAACAACAGGCAGAGTCCAAAACACGGAAACCAGAAAAACGGGTATTCAAAGGCTTGGCAAAAGTAACGCTAAAAAGTAACGTTAACCTAATGCTTCGCGAATTCGAAGCGCATACGGAAGTCCTTTTAAACATGAAACGATTGTCTCTGAATTGGATGCATCTGCATCCAATTCCGCTTGACGTGATGAAGCTGGAAGTGTGTGTATGTGGGGGCTGTAGTCCTCCGTCGCTCGCACCACAATGTGCAAGCGCGCGCTTCCGCGTAGCGATCAAAAGCACTATGCGCGAGGCCGGGTCCATAGGGCGCACTCGCATGTGCCATGAGGAGCAGGTCCCGACAATCAGGCTGGTTTGATTGTCGGGAATTTTTCTTTTTGGCTTAATGTGACACAGATCTCAGGGCTGCATGGACACAGAAATTTTCAAATCAGATCTGAGTCACTTTCATACGCGGTCCTAAACCAGATACGTATCTGATTCGTAGCCATGTGACATGAACGAGAATGCTCAGATTGGAATTCATGTGGCTTTTTGCTTATACATGACATGCCGTCATCAGTCAACGCGGTATTTTGTTAAGCTTTGCTATCTATTTAGACTTGCTACTTAGACAATATTAAGTTAAAGATTTTAGGGTTCACTTTAAGTTAAGTTCGAGTTAAGGTTTGGGTTAGGTTAAAGGCTACGGTTAAGATCGAGTTTATTCTCTGCTAACAGTAGCATTTTTCTACCAAGGAAGGACAAATCATCAGACCATGGTAGTGCAGTAAATGAACAATGGACGTAAAACTGTTTGCTGTCCTTCGGAGCAAAATGCGATGCATACATTAGCTACTAGCAGGTCCATTTTGTCAGTTTTAATACCATGAGTCGTTTCACAGATACGTTTTTTGTTGTTGGTGACGCAGATGACTCATGAAAAGCGTGTGTGCATGCGCGATGTTTCAGAGAACGGATGTGTTCATGTTACGCTTAGATACAGCTCACTTGTAATTATGGAACGTGAACCGTCAAAATAGGTTAATCTGATCTGAGCAAATTGGAAATAGACAATGAGGCCTGTCATGTGAACGTAGCCAAAGTGACTCAAATCTGATGTGAAAAGTTCAGATTTCACACAGCCCTGAAAAAATCACATCTGTGTCATATTAAGGCAAAAAAATAAAAAATAAAATAAAAAATCTGATTTGAGTCACTTCAGCCTGGTAATGTGAACATACACAGTGTCACACTTGGATAGTGTTAGTGAGCCTGGAGGGAACTGGCTGGCTAATTTAAAGCAAAGGTATTTCAAATAAACTTGAATTTTATCAGATTGCTTCATATAATAAGTACCATTATGTTTAAATAAATAAATAAATAAATCATTTAATGTAAATTTATTCATCCAAAATATTCCCTCATCAAGGTGCTAAGAACCATTTTGAGTCTGAATCCGATTGCAGCGTAAAAAATTAGGTTTAAACTAATTTATTAAACTAGTGCTAGATTTTTTTTTAATTATTTGTTATCATGACCATTGAAATCTTTTAAGCCTGTAACTAGAATTTTGTCCATTAATGTAGCCGAAGGAAGTTGATTACTTCTGGGGCACATCAGTGAGCCAGGATTCGAGAGCATCCAATCAACCACTGAGGTGAGTCGAGGCAGAACGAAGGTGACCACCATTAAGTGTAAACATATCGACCAGCTCAGTGTCATCCTGCAGCACAGAGCTCACCAGGACAAAAAGGAGGGGGACTTTGGAGATCCCTCAGGAAGTTGAAACATGACTGGGTGGATCTGTTTATTTTTCCCTCTGACTTTTAGTCTTATATTTTTCCTAATTCCTTTAGTAGTACGACTGAATCCTGACAATTACACAGAATAGAGTAGGAACAAAAGTCTGGTTCGGTGAACTTTTTTTTCTTTTCATAATTTGTTAGTAGCTACCCAGGAAAACCCACTGTGACTGAATTCTGATGCGTTGTAACCTACTTTCTCTACTTTAAAGAAACAAAAATATATTATACATAAATGACGTGCAAATGTTTTCCTGCTAGTTTCTAACCTAGGCTTGGCTGTGTGCCTGCAAAGATCGCATCATGTAAGGAGCCAGTTTAACGCGTTCAGCGATTAAGAAAAAAAAAAGATGTCTGAAAGCTTGCTAGCTAAGCGTACATGCAACAGCATTTGCGCAAGCTGTTAAAATGTCTGCAATGCTTCTGCATCATCATATCAAAACTAAGAAGGGCACATTATACAGGTGATAGCACACATTTAAATATGTTAAAATATCCCTTATTTATGATTGAGATACATACAAAAAAAAAAAGAAGGAAGTCTTTACAACTAAATATAATAGAGCATGAAGGGTTTCCCAGGCTGCTACATGCACATATACTAATTGTGATGATAGCAAGTGAAACGTAACAGACTGAATATCTTGATGGTACTGCCCATGTAGTACAGGAGATAAAATGGAATCAGACTTGCTGTAGGTCGGGATCAGATTAGAGCAACGCCTCTGTAGATTCTGTAAATTCATAACATCCTTAATTCTCACCACAAAGGAATCAATATTATTTTGCAGCACAATAGAGCCTTATAATTATCAACCACTGTCAACATAGACAGCTTTGAAAAAAAATTTAACCCAACAAACAAACTCTGAGACGTGAATCAGAATTAGCAAATGTATGAGCCTATGTAAAGGTAAAAAAAAAAAGAGTGTATGAAAAGATGGTCTCTTCTGGCAGATCTAAAAGAAATATTTTGGCAGGAAGCTGCTGTAAAGGTTTGTAGATGTCAGTGAAAGAATTTTTTATTATTTTTTTTATTTCCAGTCATTCAACGAACACGTCTATGTCTCAAATACACAATACACTAAAAGCTGGTAAGTCGGCTGTATTTATAAAGCACGTATGGTGATGGGTGAGGTCTTGCCTGTTAAACACATCTATACCAGAAATAAAGAGAAAACAATGGCTCAGGTGAATTTTTTTTTTTTTTTTTTTGAACGATTGAATCAAAGTAGGTCAATACACACTTAAACCCAATAATACCTGGATGTATTATGGTTGTTTTTGGTCTCATAAAAACACCTACAAGAGTCTGAAGGCTGCAGGTTGATGTATTATGCATGACATGATGGACGCCTTTGACAGAAAGATGGTGCAGAATAGAAAGGGAACTACAGAGAAAAGAGCATGCATAGAGGCTGTCACTGTGCCGTGATCTGGCTGTGGTAAATCTATGACAGACACAGAGATGGAGAAGATGTGAGATTGAGAGGAAATGCTGTGGAAAATTGCAAAATTTGAAATGGCACCAAAGACAAAATAGGGCTTTCAAAATGTAAAAAACAAGGTTCTGAAATATACCAAATAGTTTACTTTTAGTGTGACATCTTGGGAACACTTTACAATATGGTTCCTTAATTAATGCGTAAACAATTACTAACTTAGTATTAAGTAATCAAGTTTTTCCATAGTAATTAATCAGTCATTACTAAGCACTATAATAAACTATTATGTTGACTAAAGTGGAATGATTTAGTAACTAATATCAAATTACAATGCAAACAAAACTGTAATGTCTTCTAATCTTGGATCTTAGTGTTATTAGTGATTTAATAGAAAGGATAAGAATGATATTATTTCCTTATGTGGGAACAGAAGAATAATAGTAATATTAATTCATTATCAGTATTTAATACTTTAATGCTTGATGTAATCACACAGTAAGGAGAGTATATGACATTGATACATGTAGTTAAAACAGTGGTTCAAATTTTTGATTTTAATTAATTTAATATTAGGCAGATTTAATATTAGGCACTAAATTGGTAACATGATGGTATGGTAATACTTACTGCTAAGTAACTACATACTTAAGCATTAATTAAGGGACTATATTGTACAGTGTTACCGACATTTTTCATGTTAGTTCAAACAATTTACATCATGACATCATGTCATAAACATGCCATTAGCTGCTATAGTATTAACAGCTTTGTTTAATAGTAAAACAGCATTATGGCACCATTATAGCTAACTGCATACGTTATCTGTCATGGCACGATTAGGACATAATCATATCAGCCTTCTGCAGTTTTTTGTTATGTTTTTTCTCTCTAGCTACAGTTGAGGTCAGAAGTTTACAGACACTCATCATGGACAGGAATGTCATGAAAATAGTAGGCTTTCAGTGATATTGAATGGTTCTTTTTCTGGAGAAGAATGCTTGCATCTTTAATACAGTATAAAAACCCAAGAATTTGGTGCACAAGTTTTCATTTAGTCTTGGTTTTCTGAAAGGTTCAAAATTATACATACAGGATCAAAAATATTCATACACCCACTTATATTATTAATTCAGTGGTGCTGGAAGCTCCAAAATGTCTTTTAACTTGCCAAGGCCCAGACCTTTTAACTTCCTGCTGTTACTCATGATTGGCTACAGCTGGTAACGTCTCAGTGCACAACATAAAAAGGGTTTGTTTGACAATTACAAGTTAATGGAAGGTGTAGCGACTTTGCCAAGGTCTGGAAGACGACCCAAACTGTCCCCCTCAGCTGAGAGGAAATTGTATTGGGTTGTCAGGAACAACCTGTTACAGGCCTCTCATCAAATGGAAGCTTCTGGAATACTGTCAACAGTCAAGTGAGTTTTACATCACCATGGACTGAGAGGCTGACATCCAAGAAAGAAGCCCCTGCTCCAAAATCAACACCTTCAGACTCAAGTAAAGTTTGCAGCTGAATACATGGACCAAGAAAAAGCCTTCTGGAGGAACATTTTATGGTCAGATGATATAAAGATTGAGTTGTTTGGCCACAATGACCAGAGGTACAGAGAAAAACTGTGCCAGAAACCGCTGTCGGTAAACACAATCCACCGTGCCATCTGCAGATGGCATCATTATGCCATCATCAAGCTCTATCATGCCAAAAGGAAGCCATAGTTGAACATGGTCCAGAAGCGCCGACGTGTCCTGTGGGCCAAGACTCATTTGAAATGGACTGTTTCCAAGTGGGAAAGTGTTCTATGGTCAGACGAATCCAAATTTGACATTCT
>JAQQZR010000005.1:1952543-1962623 GCA_030068235.1 Notoglanidium macrostoma
TTGTGTATTTCAGCAGGACAATGCAAAACCACATACTGCAGCCATTACAACAGCATGGCTTCATCGGAGAAGAGTTCTGGTGCTGAATTGGCCCGCGTGCAATCCAGATCTTTCACCTATAAGGAACATTTGGCGCATCATTAAATGAAAAATACGTCAACGACGACAACGAACTCTTCAGCAGCTGGAAACCTATATCAGGCAAGAATGGGACCAAACTCTAACACCAAAACTCCAGAAACTCATAACCTTGATGCCCAGACGTCTTCAAAATGTTTTGAAAAGAAGAGGAGATGCTACACCATGGTAAACACGCCCCTGTCGATGGCTACCAAAAGAGCCTGGTTAAGGTGAACCTTGCTATGGGCATTTAACCAAATATTAGGTGTGCTGTATGTATAATTTTGACCCTGTGTTGATTTCAGTAAGCCCTAAAATAAATTAAGATTTGCGCACCAAATTCTTGTTGGTTTTTTTTTTACCCATTTTAAAGATGTATGTTATACAATCATTTTCCCCCAGGGAAAAAAAAAACAGGTCAAAAAATCACTGAAAGCCCAGTATTGCTTGTCACTGAGGAAGAACCCTCAATGTTACATCTTCTGTGCATACAGTATATATTATATTTCACTTGAGAATATGACTGTATATTAAAAGCTCATTTAAGGCTACTTCAGATCAAAATATTTCCATTAAATGAGCTCTAAAGAAACAATGCATTTAGATCATTTTTTAACAAAAATATATATGTTAAAAGGGCAAAAGATGCACCCTTTGAAAAAACCTACCACTGACAAGCAGAAGTGTTCATGCATATTTATAATCTGGATAGAAAAAAAAAAGACAGATCTCAAGAATCCATTATAGAAAAGCATTCAGAAGTAGTATGCTAATTCTTGGCCAGAAGAAGAAAGAGAGTGAGAGTGTGAGAGATTGAGAGCAAGAGAGAAAGAACATAGAGGGCGACTATTGTCAGAGGTGAATAAGGTAATAGATTTCACCCCTGAAAGTGTGTGACAATCTGTGCTTCATACAGAGTAGCCGCATCTACAGCACCCATGCCTTGTTGTTTGTAAGGATGACCCATGGCATGTTCATTAGAGAGCTGCTGCTCTCTGGCCTTCACTGTCTGTGCTCTCTCTATATGCCATCGTCCCTGTGCGTCGCTGTAATACTCACGGCATGGTTCTCCTTCATCATCCCCTTGAGCACAATCAGAAGTGAAGTCACACAGGCGCTCCAGACCAATCTCTTGACCCTGTCTGCAGTGGTAGCGGCCCTCAAAGGTCACGTTTCGAGAGATCTCTGAATGGTGAGAGGGACAGAAGGCCGCACACACACACACACACACACACACACACACACACACACACGGTTTTACAAAATGCCTTTTGTGATCACAGGATAAATTTGATTCAATTCTTTCATTCCATTTCATTCTAAACAAATAAATAAATCTTTTAAAAGATTGCCGTCATTAATTTGCAACTAAAAACACGAAAGTCATTTTTCCAAAGAAATTAAACGTTACAGAGATTCTTAGAGCTAACCTTTACAACACAAAAAATTATAGGTAGGTATACAATTAGATCATATAATCATAAATAAACCTCATAACTCAGTATCACTAGATATACAAGCCATGTTTATTATGGGGAAAAAAGGAAAATGTTTTGGAAAAGTTTTGGAATTTCAAATAGTGAAAGCCACTATTCTGTTATTGTAACTGCTCATAAAGCAGGTGATGAGAAAACAAGTGAAAGTAACGACTGTGTAGAGGCTTCCTCTGACCTGCCAACAGCACCTGAGCCAAAAATATAAATCAGACGCCATTGGTAAAAGCCTCTGTATACACGACCATTATCTTAAGCTGAAACACCATTGAAATGGAACATAAAAGCACTTAAAGGCAAAGTCACTGGTTCTTTATAGCCACAGATGACAGCAAAGGATACTTGCCAAGATATCGCAACTAAGTAATGGCAGAGAGATAGCGAGAGCGCGAGAGAGAGAGACAGAGAGAAGAGGTGAAACCTTTCCTGTCCTATACACCATATACTACAGCACATACCACATATCCATGTAGGTGAGACAGACTTTAAAGGTAACATAAGGATAATGTCGCATTAATAATACAGCTGTACCAAACAGACAACCTTTTAACAGGAGGACTTTTTTTTCCTTTTGAAATTTTTGCATATGGCATGTTAGCCATGTGATATCAGACACAATAGGAAAACTGTGCACAGTGAACCAGATAGGTAAAGCGAGGTGCCTGGATTTATATGCTCTGGCAAGTGATAGCATCAGTGAGCACAATGAGACAGAGCCGCTGCTTTGCATATCTATGCAAATGCTAGTCAGCCGTCTGTAGCTGTAAAAATGAAACGCACTTACATCCAGGTTCATCTACTGCTCAATGAGATATAGGAATACCGCCACCACCAAAAAAAAAAAAAAAAAAAGCAAAAAGAAAGAAAAGACAAACAGGCTCACGGATAATTTTTACTTCCCTAAGTCTTAAAAAAATGAAGAAGTGATTTTATCGTCACACTCTAGTGCCCTTGACCCCAGTGATAACAGATTTCATTAGAAGTAGACATAAAAGCTGAATACTGTGCTGTATTCTGACTCTCTGCCTTACACACACACACACACACACACACACACACACACACACACGGATCTCTTTTACTATATCTCTCTTTCTCACCTCTCTAAAACATTTTCTCATTATCTGATCATCTTATATAAGAAAGAAATAATCCAAAAACCAGTAGTGAGACCGATCTCATGTAAGCATGCAGCCACAGTTAAAGTGCGACGTCACATTGAATATCCCATAAATAGCTAATTTGTCATCTTTAGTCATATTTCAGTTTTGGAATATTGCCAATGAAATATTTTAAATCGTAAATCTCTTTATGTCCTCTGACTAACAAGACAAGCACTTATCACCCATGTTGTTGTTTCTTTCTTGCCCAGCAATTTGCAACCTGATTGGTGCGTTATGATAATATGCCTACTGGGTGAAAAAGAAAATCCTCTAATGGCTTTCTTATGTAAGAAGGAAAAGAATCCCTTAAATGACTTTATACCACAGTGCTACTGAATATTTGATTCTGATAAAGGTGTTAATTAATTTTCGATTACAGCAGCTCTGACAGTAGTTCCAGCTCCAAGACAAATTGCAGGTTTATATTAATGTGCTCGTTCTAATACATTATCATTTCTATAATAGCAACTTACAGACTTGTATGGTGGGTGTTCCACATAAAGGGATTACAATGGTATGTTGCTGCTCAGGTAAAGTTTTCTGTGAGGAGGCATTTATTTTGCATTTACGGAAGGAGTCTCCAGTGTCAGTGCTTTGAAGGTAAAGATGTAACTTTAGGTTATTCCACCACAAAGGTCTTCAGAATGGAAAACAATTGCTAACATGCCAACCAGGGAAAAAAAACAACAACAACAAAAAAAGCCTTGTGAGTGGGCACCTGTTTATCACTGCTATAACATAAGTGATAACCAGAAATAACTTGTATCCTGGACATTCCACAACATTACATGTAACAATAAATCAATAAAAGCCATATGATTTGCTGTATGATGGACTTTTTTTTTTTCTTACTGAAAAAGCTGTAGCTGGGGCACTTAGCCTAACTTGCTATTTAGATTAGAAAGTTATTATCAATGATAGAAATTAAATAAAGTTTGCTTTAGCAATGAGGAGATGTTTTGCTGTCAGTGTAGCTTTAGAGGCAGAAAATCAGCAGACGGTAATGTTAAAGTAAGATGTCATATTGTGTGCGAGTAAATGCCCCAAAACATCCAAGCTGTTATGTTTAATTACTTTCCAACACTGTAATATCGGCAGTGAAATATCTTAAATACGTTTTAAAATCTTTTTCTATCCACTTGCTAACAAAACTCCACATTATCCACATCTTTGTTTTTTTCTCTATGCCCCCCAACGTCTGACCTGGCATCACTTTTCGGAAAAGCTGAACTTTTTTAATATAAGAAGCATTCCGTTGTGGCCATGAAGAGTCCAGTAGTGGTGTTTATTAAAAGTGCTTCCCGTAAGAGTATATGAAAAACCTGCAGTGGTTAAGAAAATTCAAGTGTGAAAGCATCCTTAGGGTCCTAAATAGAAACCCCCCCCTATATAGAGTATACATTCTATAGTGTAGGTTTCCATTATTCCATTATTTACTATAAAAAATATAACTATTCCATTATTCCATTGGAATTTACTAAAATTCCAAACAAATTCCAATTATTTACAAAATTCCATTATTTACTATATTTACTGTTGAAATGACATTTCTAGTAGTTATACTGTAGTATACATTATTTTCACACACTACACATAAGGATTGGCTATAATCAAGATCTAGTCTTGTTGAATTAAAGCTATTTGTTGATCTAGCTTCTTCATCTCGACCAAACTACAAGATGGACCTGTTCAACATGTCCAGGTTAAAATGTGTCCAAAGGATGAATCATGGTAAATTTTATTTTTTACACTCTACCACATCCAAAGAAAAATATTAACAAGGAGATATTCCCTGCTTCATATGTCTGTGGCATCTATTAGAGGCGATAAAACATGGAAACGTTAACAAAGCACTCACTCAGTGTTCACCGAAATATCAACGTGGCTTTCCAATTTGTGTAAATATTGGAGCAGGAAAAACAATGCTACAGATATCCGCAATGGAGAAAGGTTGACGATGAATGCCTGTTGGTTCACACTCTCCTCTCCCCCAGGACAACTGATCGAATACGAATAGGAATTCAATTAACCGTACCAAGCCATGGTTGATTGGCCAACAAACAGCCATAGCATCATCACTCTCTGCCAGACTGGTCCACTGTGGCTCCGACAAAAGAGGAAGGGAAAAAAGAAAGAGCTGACTGTGAAAAGATATTGTATCCAATTTTTCAAATGCTACATGATTTTATTTATAGAGACAATTTATTTAGCTAAAAATTGCACAACTGAGGGAAATTGATGGAAAACAATATTGGGAGATGTAGTTGTTGAATGCACTGAAGGTACTTGTTTTGATTAAAACTAGAAATCTGAAGCTGGTATTGCCCAAGGCAATGATATATCACAGAAAAAATGCATAGGCAACTATGGGCAAAAGTATGATAAAAAAGAAGAAGCATGGATTACTACACTTTACTGTTAGCATTGCACCCCCAGAAGGCAGATTCAGTTTTTTGACTAAATATTAGCACGTATACCGTGACCTCAGTTTTATGAGGTTCTATCAGTTAGTCAATCATCATCCAAAATAACTCCTTAACATCCATGCTTGCAGTATTGCCTTCAGCCCCCCAGAGGACAATGAGTCAATACTGACTCTGTATTCAAGCTCACTCACACCTGCACCTCATTTACAGACATTATATAAAAAATCATGCTTGCCTACAGACTTCGTGAAGTTTTGACAAATGTATTTCGTAAGTTATGGGTTGTGTTTTGATTACTGCTTCACTTGTTTGGCTTTGTTTACTTTTGCTATTTGAATATCCCTTCTGTTCCTGTTTGCTGTGCTCTGATTATTAACCTGTCTCTTTACCACCTTCAGTGTGTGGATTAAGCAGAGGTCCAACAGTTGCAATCTGCAGTTTCACTGCAGAATCAACAACTTTAAATATACTTCCAACAGTGCCAGATAATGGCATCCAAGCTAAGGCGACTAGTTCAAATGTGCATGTGGAGTCTCGACTTCTTAATCGTTGCAGGTCAGTATGTTCCTGAAAGCACATAAATTATAAAGACTGAGAAATGTAAAAGGTCTCGAATGCATTGTGACATGCACCACCTTCCACCTTCTTTATGAGCAGGCTGAACAAGAATTTCATGAAGTTTCTGATCATTTAACTTCTGGAAAAGATTCTGGGTGTCAGACAAGGTAAAGATTCAGTGAAAGAGTATGCATCCAGTTTGGGCGCTTTGGCTGTTGAAAAGGGAAGGGGGGCAGGGGGTGGGTCAGCACTCAAAACAGCTTTCCACAGAAATCTAAATGAAAAGCTACATGCAGAAATGGCATTTCAAGATCACAACCTCTCACTGCCATAAGTCATTCAAGTGGCCATTCGCGTTGACAATCGTAGTCACGCAGAGTGTCCTGTTGGAAAAGTTCAGTGTAACTCAACAAATGGTTCCTTTGCAGGGCCGGATCAAACAAGGGAGAAAGAAAAAGTGCAAAGGCATAAAGGACACGGGGTGTTTTCTGGAGAAAAGGGTCACTTGAAGCAGACCTTTACCAAAGAGAAACAGCAGAAGGTGACTCGCTTGCTTCTAGCAACCTTAAGGAGAAGAACCTTGCAAGCCTCAATTCAAACCTTGATTTCCTGCTCTACTGAGTGCGCAAGCCAAATGAATGTAAAAATTTGACCCGTTTTATTTAGAGACCATGTCACTCATGATCACCATGGCTACAAAAAACAAGGTGGTTCTCTTGTTGAAGCAACACAACCGTGCTCTACGTTCCAAGGAGATAATGATGCCAAGGTATCATGAATCATGTTTAGCACTGTTATGCTATGTAAGACACAGAAAGGACCCAGATGTGGATCTAATTCCTGAAATCCATTCTGAATACAAGAATCAGGCAGGTCTTTTCTGCAGAACTAAAGTTGAAGTTTTTGTAGGCCTTTTTAGGATTTCAAATTTATTACAGAAGACTAAATAATGTCACGGTCATGCCGTAATTATCCATGCCATGGTTTTCAACTTCTACTGGTTACAGCGTCTTTAGAACATTTTGAGATTTCTCCTGGTACCAGTATCTTTAGAACTTTTTTGAGAACGAGTACTTCATTAAAATTGAACCTGAGAAATACATACTACAAATCTGTTACACATTTCAAAGGAAAAATGTCAAAAGGAAAACTTTATTCACAATGATGCTCAGTCACTATGGGTATCTGATGACTTATGGCCTGGTCAATGGCCCCTGGTCAATGGAAAAACTGCAAGTTCCATAAGACAACTAGAAGATTCCTCAGATATATCATCAATTAGATCAACGAAGGATCAACTAAGAAGGTATGAGCTTTGTAAAAATGGTTACCTGAGAAAAAGGAACTGGAGCTGTAATATCCCAAGGATATGCACACCCTGGTAAGGTATTGCCTTGTGCTCTCTTTTCTTGTAAGCTGAGTCAACATAAGAAAATGGTGTTGGTAGCGAACTGTAGGCTATGAAGACCACATTGAATGAGTACCACAAAACACGAATGCACAATGCATTTTCTCATCAAATTGAAATGAATTGTTTTTCTTGTAATCATAATTCCTGCTAGACGTGAGTTTGGTATCCACCGGTCGTTGATATAAAACATCATGTGAAACAAAATGAAACCCGCCCACCAGACCGCCTTCCAGAGAAGACATATTATTAAGCACTCACAGTGCAAGGAATCCAGTGGGTCCATACCAATTTGTCTTCTAGACTTGCAGGCAGCCAAAGACCAATGGCACTGGTGAGAAATGTTTTCTGACGACCTTCAAAATGCACACATTTAGACAGGTATGTAAATTCCTGTAACATTTCTGTTTATATACATATATATATATATAGGCATCCTAGGCAGTTATGTATTGCAAAATTCAACATTTGGCCAGTTCCCCTGAGACCGTGGTCGAATATTGCAACTGACTGTTACTGATCTGCCAGTTTTGAGAGGTTTCACCACAATTCTGGTCCTCATCGACCATTTCTCAAATGCCTGCTGACTAATTCCCTTGCTTAAACTGTCAACTAATATGGACATCTGCAGTTCTATTAAATTACGTTTTCAAACTGTGCAGACGTCCAAAGGCTATCAAACTTGGATAAGGCATTCAAGCTCACTTTCCATCTGTGTAAAGAATTCTGCAAAATCAACCTGTCTTCTGGCTGCCACCCACAATGCAGTGGCCAAGTAGAAAGACTAACCAAATAGAATGGAGCCGTTTCAATCCCTGGCAAGAGTATGTGCAAAAGTATTTAAACAGGCATTGGTCTCACCCCTCCATTTCAATGTGTTCTGGGGTGCCAGCCTCTGCTATTTCCCTTTTCAGGTGAGCCATCTGATGCTTTGGCAGTCTAGATGACTATATGAGAAGTGAAACGACTCGAGAGATGGCATATGGTCGAGTCAAAGAACACTTGAGTGTGCGGACGATTTGGTACATTTGAAAATCAATGCTTTGTTAAACAAAGCAAATCAAAGAAAAAAGAACACTGTCACAAAAAAAAACCAAAAAAAAAAAAAAAAAACGGACCCCGGTGCAGACTTAAGCAAACAAACTAGCTGGGTAACAACTTAAATGTCTGTGCACCAAACCTTACCTGTCTTTGATATTCCCTGTGCATGCTCAGTGAGATTCATACAAATGTAAGTAAGTAAATAAAGAACTCAAAAAAAAAAAAAAAAAAAGTAAAAATGACTAACTAACTAAATAAATAAATAAATAAAAGTTGAAACTTTACTGCCAACTAAGAGCTGTTACTAAAGCACAGCAATCTGCAGCAAAAAGCTTTGCTTGATGATTTTCCAGAAGAATACAAAGCTCTGGTATGCACAATAACAGTCTTTCTATAAATCGTCTGCTTCGGATTCGTCCACGTTCAATAACTCTCTCCTCTGAGCCATTGTAGACTTCTTCAATATTCAATATCATCATGCAGAACCTGGAGTGACACAGACAGATAAAGGTTGCCTTTTGCAAATGGTTTGCTCTTCACAAAGCAGAATGATGGGTTTGCGAATGATTCATGAGAGTAGCTTGAGGGAACAACAAGTGCAAGTGAGCAGGGGAGAAAGATGCGGGAGGAAATCAGATGTGAAATAATCAGGGCTGTTCCTGCATTCCCTGCTAATTAAGACTGCTGCTTTTTTTGAGTAGAGTGCAATTAGCCTTTGAATCATCCTTAGAATTTTTTCTCACCTCAAGTAACAGCTACATTATGTTGGCATGGGAGTAAATGGTACAATAAATGAATAAACAAACAAAGTTGTGTAAATTAGGGCCATGAAATGGATGCCTAATAAATAGTGACCAAAGGGCATCAGTGTCTGCAGACATTGTAAATGCACATGCTGCGACAGCTGTTAAATGGAAGGGTTGAATTTAATGGCTCTGCCTGTTTATTGGCATGTTTTGTGTTTCTCAAGGCTGTTTTCTTCAGATCACAGATCACAGAACACCCAAGCCCAGTTCTTTCTATAAGATCTGCTCCTACTGATTTATTTAAAGTACTCGGGGACAATAGGTTTAACATTTATGAGGGTGACATTTTAAATACAGGCAAATAAAAAATATATCCCAGGCACTTGGCATGCAATTAAATTCATTATGATTTGTTTGCAGGCCATGGTTTCTTTCATTACAAGAACCATTTGGCTGCATCATGCGTGTTATGCTGCAAGCAATTTAGTTTCTAGTCTGACTGCAGAAATGTCAAATAAAAACTGGGCTCTCTAGGGTTTAATCATGTAAAATGCAGTGTTTAAATTGTCTCAGCGAGCAAAATGTTTTTAGTAAATATGCATGACTGCTGTGTAGGGAGTTTTGGATTAAGGATTATTTCACTGTGAAATTCAGAAGAGCCAAATGCGCTGCTCACAAAGAAAAACGACAATAAACTGTGCCATTTCACAATGGTTGTAAAATTCAGGGGCAGTTTCAGGCTGAATGTGATACTGGGGCACAGACCCAATGATTTAACTAACCAAATGTCTTTTTTATTAATGGACTGGGTTTTTATGGCGAACCAATGTTGACTCGAGTCTAAACGCAGAGCAGTGGTTTTAACTATGGGACCTATATCTAGTCAAGGGGCTTTAGAGCATGTGTCTTAATACACTTAAATGTTCCTACAGTTTTATTTTGGTTGAACATAACTCAGGGCGGCACGGTGGTGTGGTGGTTAGCACTGTCGCCTCACAGCAAGAAGGTCCTGGGTCGATCCCCGGGTCACCCAGGGTGCCTTTCTGTATGGAGTTTGTATGTTCTCCCCGTGCATGCGTGGGTTTCCTCCGGGTGCTCCGGTTTCCTCCCACAGTCCAAAGACAT
>JAQQZR010000005.1:1970909-1991444 GCA_030068235.1 Notoglanidium macrostoma
TCCGGTTTCCTCCCACAGTCCAAAGACATGCAGATTAGGTCAACTGGCTACTCTAAATTGCCCATAGGTGTGAATGATGGGATTGGCTCCAGCTTCCCCGCGACCCAGACGGATAAAGCGGTATAGATAATGGATGGATATATCTGCGTCTTCTATTTGCCATCTTTCTTCTATTTAAGTGTTTATTTATTTATTCATTCATTGCTTGAGTCAAGTCAAAGCTTGTTTGGTTTTTAATTTTAAACAAGCAACTTTATTAATTTATTATATTACTTTTCTTTATAACAGGCTATTACTTAACTCCCCCTCAAAAATAAACCTATAATATTCTATAATATATATTTATAATAATTTAACATGTCGTGTACAGTATGTTTCAAATAGAGTTTAATCAAACCTTTGATATATCTTAACCACATATTCTGTATTTGTTTAAAAAAAAAAACAAAAAAAAAACAATTGTTGATTTTAACCATTTTAACTGTACAACATCTGGTGAGCTAATCTAAACATGCTTCAACAATCAACATATCTCACTCCAAAATATGGGAATTTCGTGGAAATTTCCCAGGATAGCCGCTGACCAGGATATATCAGTTACTGAAGATAAATAAATGATGAATTGTTGGTATAGAATTGGGAGGTTATTTGTTAATAACTCAATATCTACATATTCTCAGCGTTTAACTTTATATAGAAGGCTTGTATATTTAAACAGAGTGTGTTCAGTAGATCACTCAAAGCCATGCTGAATACAGAACGAGTCACTGGCTCGACGTCGTTTATGCAACTGTCTGGGAATCCTAAAGAGATTCTCAATATCAAGGACATCAATATACAGTACATATGTTATCAAGCTATGAATAAGAATATGATATTTATAAAAGAAGCCATGATTATTTTTTGCTTCAAACTAATATTTTTTTATTATATATTATCTTTATCCTGACCAGAGTTGCAGTGGATCCATATTGTACAGAAACACTGGGTATGAGGCAGGAATAAACCCTTAAAGAAACAGGTTGTTATTGGGAGGTAGGAGGAAACCTGAGAACCTGAAGGAAAGAGCATGTTAAACATACAGGCAGTAACCTGAGCCTAGCCCTTTCAGACTAACATATTTACATGGAAACTGTTTACTGAAGGTCTTAAATTGATTAAACAACAAGAAACTATAGGAAAGTCACACACTTTCTAATCATAGGTAGTTTCACGCATCGGAATTCCTGCACTTGAAGTGTAACTCCAAAACCAAACCATCGATTTTTTTATTTTTTATTATTTACTCAAATACAATATTTATATATATATATTTTTTTATCGTCTTGTTTGAGGAGACGTATCATCAATGAACAAAATAGTTCCTTTTTGTGTTGCTGTCTTTCTGGGATTCTGAGTCAGAGACAAACTGTCATACCTCTTGAAAAAAGGAGTTTTGGTGTGATGGCTCACAGTGGATAATAATAGTGAAAGCTCTCATGAAGGCTGTTGTTGAAGAGAGAGAGATTTGTTACAAGACAAAGGAAGAGAAGAGCCACTGCCGTGATCTCACAGCATGGTATACGGCAATTTTTAGCTGTGAGTTTAAAATTCACACTACAAAACGTACTGGCAAATTCTAAACAGTCCTCAAAACTACTCGCAAGAAGCACGAGTGGATACTCAAGTACTATTTTATACACAACAGTTGTTCTTAACTGCTTGGTAAATCTAGACATAGAAAACAAAATGTATAAAATGTTCCTGTTCGTACACCATTTGTTTATTATTATTATTATTATTATTATGAAGCATGACTGTACATTTGAATACAAATTGTTTGCATCCCCTAAGTTGTTTTTTTTTTTAATGAAAAAAAAAAAAAGAAAAAAGAAAATCATCAGAAAAATAAATATTTTGAAACTTGGTCATACCCTCTGTGACAGATTGTGCATGGATGATTTTTAGAAGTGCATGGTAGTGTATTAATTACAACATGAGCAAATTAGAAGTGTGAAGGAGAATTAGAAGAATTAGACGTGTGAGGAAAAATGGATAAAGATCGGCCAAATATCGCAACCGCAAAGGATAAAAGTTGTTTACAGGAGGAACGGGAGTTTTGTAGCCATTATAAAGGGCTATAAAGTGCGAGGAAGTAAAGTTATCACTGAAATCGCATTCAGAAAGGAAGATACACACGTTCAAGTTGATAGTTTTCCCATTATTTATACCTTAACGTTTAACAAAAAACATTTTGCTATACGTGATAATACACAATTCATTTTATTCTCATTTTGTTTGAAGGGTTTGCAATCAAATGCTAATATACAAGTTATGTCTTAATGACTAAGAAAGGAATAAAACCCAACAGAGCATGCTGTTACAGGAAAACAATTAATGTCTGCTGTCTGTGGTGTGACACGTCACTACAGAAAGCAGAATATTTCCCCATATTTATTCCTCTTATACCACATCAATTTACCAAAAATTTCAATTATTAATTCATTATTGAATGACTAATGGTTCATTTTAACCGTGTCTGGCTATATTCAATATTGTGTGAACATTTGTGAGGCAAATTAGTTCTGCTTTAATTATCACTCATGTTATAGCAGCTATAAACATCATTTCCTCGCCAGCATATTTTTTTCTAACGCTAGAACAAATTAACAAAAAAAAAAAACAAACCAAACGCGCTTGTCAAGTTACTATGAAACTTGGAAGCCCGCGGTCCTCTCGGTAATAATTCCATGTACGCACTATTATACTCCTATCAATAATTTCTTGATGACTTATAAACATTTTCATCACATCACATCACATCACTCGCTCAATGCAAGTGTCAGTCTTTTTTATAATGCCATGTACTGTAATTAATAACTAACCTTTATAGCTAATAACGGACTGTGTATAATTATACAGCACATCTTAAGATTTATTACCAATTGTAAAAAAACATAAACATTTAAAATGTAATTACTGAGTGCTTCAAGTAACGCGAATACATTAAATTAGTCCTTATTTATAAGTTGTAAGACAATGTAAACTTGTAATGCGGAAACACTAATTTCCAGACTAGTTACAAAAACACATATTTTTGACTCTTGGAAATGTTAACGTCAAAATAATAAGAACATTCAAAAATTTGTTTTATGTTCGAAAACATCAAAAAAAAAAAAAATGACAAGAACACAGCAGGAAGCTATACGTGCAAAGGATTTGTGTTCTCATGATTGTTGGAAGCACTCAATAATATTTTAAATGCTTCACGATTCTTAATAAATAGACTTCAACTTATTTACAGGCCATTATGAGTTCTAAAGTTGTTGTTATTTTTGTGCACCCCTCAGTATTATAATAATACTTATAATAATAATACAAACTTATTATAACTTAGAGAAGATTTTTAGAGCTTTATAAGGCATTTTTCAAACTTGCCTACAAGGAGTCATTACCAAATAATTAACTGTTTTATGATTTTATCAATATGGCCTTCGTAGAAAGTGTTATTAAAATAGTTTTTTACTAAAACTTCACGTCACACTTCACATTCATCTACTATATAATGACTGATAATGACAGAACTGAAGAAACACAGGACTCTCATGCAGTATTAAAGGTTTAAACCAGATTTTCTTACCCATGGTGCAGTTTGTGATGAAGAGCGGGTCGTAGGTAGCCGTCTCCAGCTCTCCAGGCTGGTCGTAACTGGATGAGATCCTGAACGGAGTTCCCCGAGCTCCCAGGCTGAGGTGCACCACTGCCCAGCTGCCAAGGAAAGACAAAATCAGCAAGATCAGCACGAGGAGCAGGCAGAAAGGTTGGTGAAGAACCGAAGTAGAGCTGTTTGGGGTCAGAGCAGGCCCTGAGTACCCTTCTTCTTCTCCCCGGGTCAGCTCAGTCATCTCTGGGGAGCTGGCAGAGGGTGAAGTTTGGCTTTCTGACACCAAACCTGCTCCCTCAGCCATTTTAGGCTCTTTTTCAGTGTCACACATGTGCTGTCGAAGCAGGGATCCAGCTGTGGCTCAGGCACAGTGGATGTGAGTGGATGTACGGACGGCTCAGTGTTCTGGCTTCCGAGGGCGTAGCCAGATATCGCCTGTCATAATGTAGTCAGTCCACAGGCTAATTTTATTAAGCAAATTGAATAGATTTCACTTTGCCTTTGGGCTACTAACCAAAGCCTTTTCTTATCTCATTCATCACTCCCTCCCTCTCCCTCCCTCTCTCTCTCTCTCTCTCCTTCCCTTCCATCTTCCTGACCATCCCCACCCCTTTCCCCTCGTTGTTCACCTGGCTGTTGTGTTTTTTTTTTGCTTGCTTTTCTTGTTAGCAGGCCTCTAGTCTTAGCGCAGGATTTACCTTGACATCTGATTCACTCAGTGTGATTTAATTCTGAGAAGCATGACAAAATGGCATCTCCGGGCTGCAGTTGTTCTAAATAAGCACAGAGACGGAGACAGATTTCATGCAAAGTGGCTACACTTAAACTTAATTGGCTGCATATAAATCAGGAGGAGCTGGACATTTCAATGAATGGGAACACCATTCGCAGCACATTACTGAGCTATCGCAGCAGTACCGTCACTGGAGAAAGATTTTTACTAGGAGTACACGAACTATTTGTCCGTGAGAGCGCATTTGATGCTGTCAAACCCCTGTTACTTCAGCAGTATAAAAAAAAATATATAAACCTTTCCAGTTCACTTCTCAGACTGTGAGAAAAGGATTCGGTACGAGAACAAGCTTCCTCGTTACAAATGTCTTCCGATTTATCTCTAGGTTCCTGAGGGAACTTCAAATTGTGAGCTGACAGTGACAAAAGGTCCTGCTCAACGTTATAGCCAAGCTCATACTGAGCAATGAAGCATCCAGAGATAATTTCATTGCTTAAATCATTAAATTACCTTCTGCTTCTCATCAGAAATGTGATTTTACTGATGTATTAGATGAGATGTAATACATATGAATTGATATAATACTTTATGCATTATGATTAGGATGGCATTTTATTGTTCCCAGCTGCCATAATGTCATGACTACTGTACTGTAAGGCAAACACACAAAATATATGGTTAAAAAAATTCAGTTTACTGGAAAATACAGTGAAGGAATATTTGATTGTATTTTTCATAGAATAATAATAATAATAATGTATTTATTTACAGCCAGGGCTGTGTACGAACACCAGATGTTTTTCAGCGCACACACAGAACAGAGGACCATAAGGAGATATTCGGTGAATTTGCAAAAACGTGTATTGGATTAGAATCAATGATTAAACCTTTAATATTTATATGCATATGCATTGTTTCACCTCTTCCATGGTTGTATGACATTATATCTTCATTCTCTCAATTCTGTCTGTCATAAACTCAATGAAACGTTTAGTCTAATGACTAATATCACTTTTGAGATTTATTTATTTATTTATTTTTTTAATCTTCCTTGCATATCTCACTAAGAATTGCTGCTGCTATCATTCATTATCATTCACATTATAATTCATGTCATTATTTTAGGTCAGGCGTCCTGCTCTGTTCTGTTATGTGGTGTGTGGTTTGATATGAACGCTCACCCGTTACCTAATAAAACCGTTTAATTCATGCGCACGGACAAAGCGGAGGTTGAGAATTGGGGTTTATCAGCTGTGGCAAATTTGGTTAATCTCCTTTGGATGCTACAGATGGGCCATGTTTTTTTTTTATTATTTTTTTTTTTTTATTAGATGTCAATATTCAAAGTCACTGCGGTCACTCTGAAGCACACTCCAAGTGTTCATTTACATTTTGCATCTATCTACTAGTATTGATTGGCAGGAGAAATTCAAAACACAAACACAGTGTTCATGGTCTGTGACTTTTATACTCACCAATACAAGACTGCAGCCGTGGTGAATAGAAACGCATCTCAGCATGCACGAAAACCTTGAGGTGTACGGGCTACAACAGCAGAAGACCACATCAGGTCAGACAAGAACAGGAATCTGAGGCTATCCTGGAGGCTGAGGCTATCTGCTGTTGTAGCTCCTCCACCTCAGGGTCTGATGTGTTGTGAGGTGAAGTTGTCCGATAAGTCTTTCTCGGTTTCTCAGTTACATGACCAGCGCTAATTGTCTGTCTTATTTACATCAAGATCAGTTGAGATGCTGGTGAGGGAATGACAGTTTATTGCGGCAAGGACAAGAACTAAATCGTTTCCTAAAATTTCCACAATATTTAATGTCACTATAAAAAATTTAATTTAAAAAAAAAAAAAATTGGCAAATGAAACACTTATGTGCTGTTACCAGAAAATGTCAAATACAATTTCAAGGTGGTTCCATGTTACATCAGGCTGTATCACGTGTATCTCAGCACCCAGACGCTGATTATATTCCTATAACTGCACATTCCCAAGTGTTCGAGTCCTTACATGAGGTTTTTAGCATGCAGCATGTAGAATTCAACATAAATAGGTCATTTTCAAAGGAGCTTTAATCCCACCTTCTTTTTTTTTTTTTTTTTTTACTATAACAATAGGAATAATTTTAAAATGGCGCCAACATTGATAATTAGTAATATTCTGGGCTATAATTTGTTCGGCCAGAAAATTAAACCAGAAATAAAACTTTAAAACAACTGAAAGAAAAAAAAAGCCCTGTAACACTGAACAATTTATACTAACAATCAAATGAAAGTTCCTTTACAATTTAAGGACTCTGGTCTTATTAAGATTTTAATAAAAATCTTAATGTGTCTGTGTGTGTGTGTGTGTGTGTGTGTGTGTGTGTGTGTGTGTGTGTGTGTGTGTGTGTGTGTGTGTGTGAGAGAGAGAGAGAGAATTTAGAATGGATTTTAAATGAAACTGTATAACACTACGTTTTACTGCTAAATCATTTGCACGCCTGATTATCAGCTTTCTGGAAGCAAGTTCTATAAATGTGCTGAGGTGTTGTCAAAGAGCCAGGAACTGAACTGGTACTGAAGATATGAGATGCGTAGCACAATAGTGCCCTCGCTAATGACTTCCCATTTGGTTTGTCCCCCAAAATTAGCAGTAATGGATGCAATTAGTGTGCTGAACCGCACCACTACAGACAGCTGTGCTGTTTTAATACACCTACAGACAAAACGACTGCCTGGTGTCCATGCTGATCAGCATTTTTCTGTCCTTTTGATTTATTTTTATAGCTTTTATTTTTAACTTCTTTTGACCACTTTTTTACTTTAAGCCCTTACCATGCATATTTCTACTTGTTATGGTATGCCTACTTCAAAGCCCTTTATGACTGTCAGCTTTACAGAAGGAAACACACACACACACACACACACACACTATTCAACATGGATATTAATGTAAATCAATTTACAAGAGTGTTAACCATTTCAAACAAGTTCACGGGTATTTTGTCCTAATCACAGTACTACTGCAATCCGGAATCTGAATCTGAATGGTCAGAAGGTGTTGATTAATTTTCTATAACTGCAGCTCTGACAATAGTGTCAGCTGCAGGACGAATCACTATAGCAACAACTCACAAAGGGATGAGTATGGCTGACACTCCACACCAACATATTAAAAAAACAAATGTGTTTAGTTGCTGATATGGCGAGGTTTTCCGTGAGGAGCGGTTTAGTTAGCATTTCTGGAAGATGTCTCCCGTGTCAAGGCTCTGTAACAAAATTTCCCGACATGGACAAGAGCGAGCGAGAGAAACAAATACGAGACTGGTGAAGAAAGAACTGTTTACAGCTGACATAATAGGACTGGTAACTTGTCTCATGGATGTTCCACAGCTGTAAATGTAACTGTAACTGGATAAAATGTATAATGTGTCATTCTTTAACATATAAATGTTAGTGTTGGGAATTTGCTGTTGTATAAGAAGAATGAAACACTTCAGAATGTGCTTTTATAGGAAAATAACGACCACATCACCTCGTCAATGATCATTTTCCTATAGAGGATTATATTGCTTCTGTGTTGTACAAGATGTGAATGAATAATGTTTTTACAGCTGCTGATTCTGTACAATGAATCTACTGTGTGTGGGTGCGTGTGTGTGTGTGTGTGTGTGTGTGTGTGTGAATGTGTGGGTGTTCGTGACAGTTAAATTTATCTCTTCAGCCTTGACTGTTGTGCATGAACATGATTTACATGCTAACTGCTTGCATGAGGGAAATTGACGCTGCCATCTTATCAAACATCTTCATGAAAATGCTTGCACAAAAAACAAAAGAGGACGAGTAGCCTTGAGTCTGTTTTGGCATCGAATGCATGTACCGTGTGTGTGTGTGTGTGTGTGTCAGAAAGAGTGAAACTCTTTGAAGTTTGATCCACAAGGAAGGAAGTCCTCGGGATTAAAGAATCATACCGGACCTCTGAGAGATACTGATTTTGATTTTCAAATAGTGATGAGATCTCACAGCTAATAAAACTGACGTGACAATTTATTTAGCACTCTCCAGTTGTGATCAGATCGCCCAAGACACATTTCAGTACCAAGTGTAAACTGGGTCTTTGAAATATTACCTGTGTAAAGTAAAAAAAAAATCATATCTGGTCTAGTAAGCACTTGTGATTGAATTGTATTCACATTCAAAATGTCCTACAAATCATGTCTCAACATTTTTAACATTTTAATCAAGTGGTCTGCTCACAAAACTTATAAATGAATGCGAGACGAGATGAATGACGCTGCTTTGGTCATTGCAGTTGGAGTTTATAGCGTCACCTTTTCCGTTAGCCTAGTGACAGAAAGCTGTACTGTTCAGCGTGATTTCCAAACAGTCTCACAATGATTAAATATTTTCTGGCCAAACGCAGTCGATTCATTGGCTTTCGCTGCTTCATCGAGACACGTTCGCATTCACACCTCATACCTAAGGATGTGGTTTGAGTGATCGGATCACAATGTGTCTTTGAGACACTTTCGCCCCCTTTCATTCTTACCCCTGTACTTATCCCTCAACAGTGCCTTAGTTACTTCAAAGCACTGATGTGCAGATCTACATATTAAAAACAAAAAAAAAAAACAAGCGAGAAAATAATAAACCATATGTTGTTTTGATTATGTTGTTCTTCAATATATGGAATAATATCAAGAAAGATCATATGTGAACTTTGAACAAGATCCTTCAACCTCAATATGCGAATTTCTTTTTGTTTTGTTTTCTCGTATCTCCCTAAAGTAATTAACCAAAGCCTGTTCTGTGTGGAAACTTACCTTGGAACAATATTTGTGACTATGCAGTGCACTAACTTACTAGTAGTCCCAGTAGGGTAGAGTTAACAACGCGGTGCCTGGAGCTCACGCTTCTGCTTGGTGATCCGATGCAAATTACTGCCATGGATAAAAAAGCAGTGTTAGGCCTTCAGCTATTTCTTATGAGGGATGAAAGAAAGGAAAAAGAAACACAAAACAAACGACCTCAAAGAAATGAGAAAAAATGGCACATATTGGCACCGGCACTGAGGATTTCTTCCTCTTATTTATTTATTTATTTATTTATTTATTTAAACATTTCCTAGCCCAGCAGGACATGAGAGGGAAATGAGGAAAGGGAGGCGTACTTTGAAACAGGACGGTTATTTAATTTTCTGGCGAGGCAGAAATTGAACCCAGGTGAATAAATTAAAGGTATTAAAGAGGTGGCCATGACAGATGAGTTCCCCGTGTGAATAAAACACTTTATTTCATTAGCAGAAAAAGACAGACATGACAAAACCTTTCAAAGTCCCTGTACACAACTTACTTCCCCAGGCAGTACACTGCAGCCGAGAGTTTACACCGCACTCGCACTCCGACGTGTCATCACGCATTTCTCTTTCTTTCTTTCCTTCTTTCTTTCTTTATCCTGCTGCAATTTCTTTCATTGCTTCTTCTTCTTTTTGTGCTCCTTCCTTAATCCTTCCATTTTTGTCTTTTCTTTCTTTCTTTCTTTCTTTCTTTCTTTCTTATCTCACTAGTTTCTTTAATTCTTTATTTCTTCATCTTTCTTCTTCCTTCTTTTTCTTCATCTCTATCATTCTCAGTGTTCTTCTTCTTCTTCTTGTTTCCTTGTCCTTTCCTCTTGTTCGTCCTTCTTTTTTTCTCGGAAGTTGTCATGGTCACTGCTTGCGTCGTCATCATCATCATCATCATCATCTATAAATTCATGGCTCTGTTTGTATATTTTGCGCGTGAGCAGAGAGCACGGATTTTGTGTTAAAGTGATCAAACACGCACTATAACGCGCAGAGAGGCCGTTAAGCAGGATGTTAGTATTAAGTCAGTCATTGAACCGCAGTACTCTGTAGTCTGATATAAACATTGCAGTGACAATGTAAAAGATTTACATGAGAAGGAGGATGAGCGAATTCTTCCATTATACCAAACAATTTAAATTTTCCGCTGCAATAATTCTTTACGATTTTGTAATATTTGAAAGGCAAATAATTTCACATTTTGAGCGCATTTGTTTTTCATCACAAAGGTAGCAGGTTCTCATAAGAATCAATATCTAAAAGGAGTTGTTTGATATAAAAAAAAAAAAAAAGGATTTTACAGCTTCAGAAGCACTGTACTCGCACATACCATGAAGACTTTTTGTCCATTCTGCTTTCCCTGCGTCTTTGTGTACTCTACTGCAATCTTACTACCTCAACATTTCTCCCTAAAGTAAAGCAATTACTCCCTGGAAGTAGTGGCCAGCTGTTGAGACCTGGATTGTTACAAAGGTTAATTTTCATTGAATCAGGTTCTGACCTTGGTATTATCCAACAAAAATGCCTTCAGAGGACAATCCTGTTCATCTGCTTATTACAAAGCACAGCAAACTCGCGTGAGAGGTACCAAAAACACACTTTCCTGAAAATCCTGATCAATTTATTTCCTTTACTAAACATTTAGAATGAACCCGCAGTAACAGGCCAGGCTGACACGGCAGTGTGAATATCACGTGTTGAGAGCTCCAGACAGCGTGGGCTCGCAGATAAGTGGGAAGCATGTCTGATTTTATTGAAATGTCACTGCACATATGAGGGTATTGACTTTCTCCATCAGCTGATGAATGAGTAGCGCAAAGGAGAGACGACAAGAGACATCAGGAGAAAAATCTAAACATGGTATGTTCAATGTAACTGATATGCAATCCGAATGCAATTAGACATCATTGTAAAGCAGCTTCACAGAAATCCAGATGCAGATGTAAATCCCTAATGAGCAAGCCAGATGTGGCAATGGCAAGGTAAAACTCCCTGAGATGACATGATGGAGAAACCTTGAAAGGAACCCAGACTTTCTCCACAGGGAACCTGTGCTCTTCTGGGTCACATGGGATAGTGGTATTTATAAATATTTCCAGTATACACGTGTAAAAAGAGGAACTTGACGTGACTTGCTGAAGCCAGGTATAAAGTAAGCATCCCAAGTTTACTAGTAGGAATTCCAAGTTCACGGATTGTTCTCTTGGGTTTTTCCTAGTCTGAGTTACCAGCTTTTGTGATTGTAGCAACAGTTCTAAAGTACAAATCTACAGTATCCAGGTGAGATTATCCACTCCAAGAAGCAAGAGTGAGACTTAGGTATAAAACTGTTCTTCGGAAGTGCTTCTCCATGTGAGACCATCCATACAAGCAGAAGCTGACTCGCAAGTGCAGAAAGCTCCATGGGTGGTGCGTGTGTGTGTGTGTGTGTGTGTGTGTGTGTGTGTGTGTGTGTGTGTGTGTGTGTGTGTGTGTAGAGACAGTGAACACAGAGAGTTTAGTTGCAATCTACTGGGAAGTGTCACAGCAGCAGAGCTAATCATATTATATCTGTAATTGGTTCTGCAATATGTCTGGGGCAGAAAAGAAAGCTGCAGCACAGGACAAAGCATGACCTGGATATTTACTGCTGCAATTCTAGATTTAGTAATTCAGCTACAAGACGTGATCCAGACGAGCTTTTATTTATGAACAGGGACCAAAAGCTGTTTCAAATGATACAGAACTAACATGACCTACACATTAGTTAGTGGTTAGTGATTTATAATTTCACTTTACATTAAAGGTCCACTATGTAGGATTCAGTCAACTGAATGCCCCTCCCATACCCCTCCTTCTCCAGGTGTATTAGAACGTACAGCGGTCTTGTGTCCATAGCATACTTCCAAGTACTTATATTTACACTCCCTTGCTTTTCTGATTCTTCTTCCTTGTCTTCCTTTCTTCCTCTTTGTCGTCCTTCCGGGGTTTCCTTCCAGATTCACGACGCCGCTTGTAAAACCACGAAATACAGAAGGCGCTCTCTAGAGGTTTGTCCGTTCTAGGCTACTGTAGTGCCGCAACATGGCGGCTCCGTAAAGGTGGACCCACTCCCTATGTAGATATAAATGACTCATTCTAAGTTACGAAAACACAGTAATTCATCGTTAGAGGTAATTGTACACTTATGAAAACATACTTATGAATATTGTATTCCATTTCTGCTAACAAATCCCCCTAAATCCTACACAGTGGATAATTAAACCATTACCAAGTTTATCGACCTGACAATTCAGATTTTCGGAATTCTCAAAAGCAGCGCCACCAGGGTCTACTCCACTTTATATCTTCTTCTGGTGCTTATCGTAATTGCATCCCAACACCATATTTTTGGGGTTGCACAATTACAGAAGGAAACACCCTTGTTTCACACAGGTGTAAATCTCTTCTCAGCTGGTGTCAGTTTAATTAAATTCATCAGAGCAGCTCAAAGTTTCCAACCCACATTATGCGCTCCAGTGAAGAGCAAAACAATAGGATTCAAGTTAAATAAATTACCCACAGAAATTACATACATCTGCTACCGTATAATTTATACAACTAAAACTAGTTTATTAACTGAGGTGCAAAGGTGCTTCCTGTAGAAACGTGCCAGCAAGGTCAAGCCGCTGTCTTTCAAGGATAAAAAAGACATTAACATAAGGTTATATTTTTGGAAACCACATCCAGCATACCAGCAATTATGCTGTCAACTAATGTTTCAAGGTTGTGGATATTTGTGATATTTGAATCAAGCTTAACAGCACCACCAATGGTCAGATGCAGATTACACAGACTGGTATGAAAAAGCAAATGTTTTTTTTTGTTGTTGTTGTTGCTGTTGTTATTTATTTATTTATTTATGTTTAATTTTAATAAACTTCATAAACATGGGCAGGAATCAATCGAATGTCAAAACCACCTAACCGTTAAACCTACGCCTGAAAGAAAAAGACTAATCTTACTTTAAGCACCTTTAAATAAAACTCATTTTTAAAGATTTATTTTTTAAACACAACACTACTATCCAAGGACACCTACTGTACATATTATGACACATATTGTGTATCCTAGAAATGTCTACGCATCATATCGTCCAGCCCAAAATTCATCAACGGTGACTGAGAAGCTGCATGCGCACACGTACAGTCACTGGTGTAATGAAAGTGAACATGGTGGATTATTGACTCCATCATTCTTTGATTCTCAAAATGTCTTTGGAGGAGAAATTAAAAGTTGACTAAGCACACATTTCCCAAACAAATTATACAGATGACAGAACCGTAAGTTGTGTTCAGCATGAGGCAAATTGATGTTTAAACACTGCTGTGAAATGATGGAAATGGTCAACCATCAATCAAAAAACTTGTTACTGAACAGGAAATGCGGTTCAGTAAGGAAGACGAGGGTGTTAATACAGCTTATATGACAGTGCAGTTGAATTCATGCATCTGATTGTTCAGAAATTATGCATTATTTGTGTATAACAGACCGGCTCGGGCAGTAGCTCGGACTGTAACTTGAATGGTTTATATTAATGTCATTCTAATATGTTATTGTTTCTATAGTAACAGCTCATACACAGAGACTAAATGACTTAATGATATCACACCACCCCAGCGTAGATTATTTTTGTACAATCTTACAGCCTGTTGTGTGATTTTAGTTACTTATATCAAAACGTAAGGGCGCGGTAAAGCACGAGCTGTGAGTGGGTGGACAAGAAGAGAATGAGTGAGTAACAAGTGAGTGTTTACACCAGTGTATTTGTGTGCATGTGGCTATGAAAAAGATTGTTAATACACTTGTTTTTCAGTGAGAGGTGGAATACCAGAGAGAGAGAGAGAGAGAGAGAGAGAGAGAGAGAGAGAGAGAGAGAGAGAGAGAGCTGGGACATCACCAAGCAGTTAAAAAAAAAATCTGACAATGTTAAGCATGATAATGTGTGTGTTTATCAGTGATTTCAGTTTACAGTGAAGTATTTTTCTGTTGGCACAAACTGGATTGAAAAGCATGGAGCTCAGAAAAAGAAAAACAATTCAGCATCTCTCTCTTTTAAGCCTGCCTCCCGAGTCCTCATTCCCACCCACAAGATAAGATAGTATATACACACTCGTACAGTCTATATATATAGCCATACTGACTATGGCTGATATGCCATTGGGGTTTACAGAAAAGCAACTTCCTGTGTTGCCAGATCTGTGTAAGAAAAGTATCCCATTAGATAAGCTGTTAAAAACATGCTGTGTGGCTGAATAAAGCTTTTACAAAGATGGTCTACAAAGTTCTCTTAGCATTGTAACAATGATCTCTTGTCCTCTCTCTTTTTTAAATAAATATAGAATGTATACGCTAATTAACTACAAAAATCCTAAACATAAAGAACACTGAAATGAAGTGTCATTATATTTAATTTCAACTTTACTCCGATTATTTATTCATTTCATTTACATTTTTTTTTTGTTTTAATTAGCCACTCAATTAAGGTGAAAATTGTAAGGAAACAAACGAGTGTTTGGTGAACGCGTACTGTGTTTTCTTTTTCCGTCTGTCTTTCTTTCTTTCTTTTTAATAGAATGTGGTGTCATGTGGTGTTTAACTGAAGGCCACAGATTCTCAGAGTGTTTTTAGTTAATTCTTTATTTATTTGTATTAATTGTTTGTATTTCCTTAATTATATCTTTGTTCCTTCCTGAACACCCTGTGGCTTAAGCTTGTATAATGAGTAAATTATAAACGTCTTTTACTTAACCATGACTAACAGAAACTATAAAATTAGATAAAATCACACTTTAGGGGCAAAAGAGTCTTCTTCTTTCTCGTCTTTCCTCTTTATACTGGTCATTTTTTTTTTTTGCACAAGAGTGGAATAAACAGTAATCATTATGTATCATGTAACCCAACTATCAACCCACTGCTCAATGTCATTCACTATGAAAGCCAAGAAGTGTTCACTGTTTACCAGACCCACTTCAAACAAATGATATACATCATGATGTCTCATATAGATGTTGATCCTGCCTAAGGCAAGCACAGACCCTTTGCAACATAAAGCATCCCTGCAATCGGCTTCCCATACCTTTAAGGCTGACTGTGTGTCAGGCTGTCAGGGTTTAACTAAAAATCTTTCTCCAAGTGCATTTTGATGTCTCCATAGGTGCAAAGATCACACAATACTTCTCTCCCGCAAGAATATACATTTATCTCCCACCCTCCACCCACAAATCTTATTTTTAGCTTTTAAAGATAGGCAGACATGAAAAATACCTTGTGCCATGTAGACAATCAACACACAGATTTTCTCCATATCTGATCGCCTCAACTGTTTCCTATCCTCATTGTTGTGTTTTTCCAGAACGGTGGATAAAAAATTACCTTCATTCTGGCCCACTTTCTTTGAGTTCACAGGTTTGACAATTAAAGCACTACAAGCTGCTCTTAATGAAGGACTATAAATAGCATTCGATCTTTGAACAGATTTCTTATGTGTTAATATTATTACAATACATTCATTCATTTCCAGCAAACTCTTTACATCCCTGATGGGATATTTAGGGAAATGTAGAGTAGCTAATCAAAGGTTTTCACCTAAAATCAATGGGAGGTGGGAGGAATTTGGAGTACATGGAGGAAACCCAGGCACTCACAAGAAGAACATGTCAAATTCTGAAGTGAGCTCGGGATCGAACCCGGGACCATAGAAGTGTAAGAAAATGGAGAACTCCAGACCCCTCCAAAAGTATTGGAGCATCAAGGGCAATTCTTTTCTTTTTGTTTCTAATGGCATTTGGATTTAAGATCAAAAGATGAGATGAGATGATAGGTCTGTGTAATGCATGTTAGTTTAATTCTCTAACCACAATTAAACATTTGCAAAGCAAAACATTGAGTTTAAAAACTCAAAGCTTCATTTTTTTTGTCTTGCCAAAAAATTTAATTAAATTAGGATAGATTGTTTTCTTTATTTCCTTTTAGTTTTTAGTTACAGACGTAGAAATTGGAGAAATGTTGGTGTTAGGATGGCAATTTTTTAATAATAGTGAATTGATTCACAGTTCTTTATGGTAGCAATGAAGGCGGAGGACTTGGTTGAAATTCATTTGGAGCTGGTGAAAGCTTTTAATGTTGACCACACAGTAAAGCGCTTGACAATTGCATGCGTTTCACCACTTAGTCTCTCCATGTAAACTAAGTAGTGATCTAAATAACATGTATAATGGTTGATCTTTAAGCTACCATGAACTGTAGGTAAAGTTTAGAACAATGATGAGACACACGGTACTGTAACAGAACCTTTCTGAATTCCTCGTCAGGTGGAAGCAGATGATTTATCTGGTTTCCCGTGAGACCTCTTTCCCTAGACTTTGTGGAACTTCTCACATTGCGTCAACGCACAGTCAGGGCTCATTTGCAGTGTGTGGGTCAGACGTTGAGCCAGCATGTGTGCACCATGGGCCTCGTTTGCCAATCCATCACCTCCCTTACAACCAACTTTCTCAAAGCTTCCTTAGACAGTTCTGTTCTCAGTAGACGTATTTATGTGTGATGATTGTGGTGACTGGCTGCAAAGACCATCGATGAACACATCGGTTATGCTTGTGGAACTAGCTTGTGATGATATTAACTTTGTAATATGCTAGCTTATTTAAGGAAGCCATCAGATAACTGGTATATTATGGGCTTAAAGGCAAAACATGGTCATCAACAATATTTATTTGTTATTAAGGACACTAGTGTGTGCCAAGAAATCATTGCCTATCTTATTTAACGACCAGCAGTAGCCTGATATATTACCATGGTCCAGGTGGGCCCCAAGGACTGTTTGTGCCAAATAATTCATAGGACCAGGAAGTGTTTTTATAACCTGTAACAGTTCATTTGGTGTTTATTTGGAGAGCATGTGCTTAATTTAACACAATTGTACTCTTTTTAGGTAGCAGGAAAAGTACTTGGTTTGTGGTCTTCTTCTGTTAGAGCCCATCATTTTTAGCCTTTGATGTATTCTGTGTTCAGAAATGGTTTCTGCGTGTTACTGTTGTAAAGAGTGGTTATTTGAATCTCTGTTACCTTCCTGTCACAACGATCTAGCCTGCTGCTTTGCTTTTACCTTTCTAAATCATACGGTGATTTCGGCACACAGAACCACTGCATACTGGTTTTATTGTGTTTTTTTTTTTTTGCTGTTGGTTTTTTTTACAACATTTTCTGTAAACTCTGTTATGCATGAAAATGCCAGTAGATCAGAAGTTTTAGAATTACTAAAACAACCCTGTCTCGCACCGCCAGCACTCTACAAAGTCACAATCATATTTCTTCCCAATTCTGATTTTTGATGTCAATATTAACTGAAATTCTAGACCCGTGTCTAGTAACCGTGTCTAGTTCTTTTTTATCTCACAGGCCACTGCTCCCACCTGCAGCAGCCACCACTACTTGCACAATCCCCTTAAGAAAACAAAGGCCTTCTGCAAATAAGTGTTTGTGCGTGCCATTGAAGATGCTGGCAAGCTGTGTCCATACAGTATATTAGATTCCAATTAAGAGTAAGTCATTAGGAGTTTGATTAAAGTGATTATTTTAACATTTAAAATTGAGTGACGCCCTTGCAGCTACCGTTCATGTGAGCATCTCAGATGGTGAAGGTGTGCAAAGTGTTGCAAACACTATCCCGGAGTACCTGAACCTGAAGATTAAGAGTCTGCACTGGAAAACCTGGAGGACAGTCTCAAGGGAGTTTTGATTGGCTTTGTATGTACCATGGTCTACTGGTGTTTCTACAGTATGCTTGCAGAATATCCTGCTGATACAAGCAGAGGTAAAACTCTTCACTGTAGTCCACTTTCAATTGGTCAAACAACCAATATCGTAGATATATATCACTCTATATCTCATCATAAATACTTTTTTTTGGTTTGTTTTTTTGATGTGCATTACTGAATACCCCGTTAAGAAAATTAAGAAAAGCATCTAATATCCCAATTAAATATCCCCCAAAAAACCTTTGGGTTTTTAAACTCAGTGATCTGTTTTCCAAAGGTCTGACTGTGATTAGAAAATCAAATTGACAACGAACCATGATAAATCAGAATTTCAGCTTTAATTTCCTGATATTTACATCTAGATGTGTTAAACAACTTATAACAGGACATCCGGTGGCAGATCTTTAGGTGAGCAAAAGTATTTGAACAGATAATCGTAAAGTAAATAAGACTTAATATTTACTTGCATATCACTTGCTTATAATAAGCGCATCAAGCAAACAACCCACTGACATCACCCAACTGTTGCATTCTTCTTTTGTGATGCTTTTCCAGGCTTGTACCACAGCTTCGTTCAGTTATTGTTTGTTTCTGGGGTCTTCTCACTTCTGTCTCCTCTTCAGGAAGTGAAATGCATGCTCAATTGGGTTAAGGATTGGTGATTGACCTGCACGGTTTCAAATCTTCCACTTTTTCCGCCTTTATGAAGTCCTTTGCAATATTAGCAGTGTGTTTTGGTTCATTGTCTTGCTGCATGATGATGTTGCTCCCAATTAGATTGGATGCATTTTTGGATGCATTCAGTTTGCTGGTACCATCATGAGTTACACCATCAATAAATATTAGTGAGTCCTTTCCAGAAGCCATGCAAGCCCAAGCCATGATACTACATCCACCGTGCTTGACCAGTGAGCTTGTATGTTTTGAATCATGAGCAGATCCTTTCTTTCTTCACACTTTGACCTTTCCATCACAGTGGAAGAGGTTAATACTGGTTCCAGAACGATTGTGGCTTATCTCTGTATTTCTTTGCAAATTCCAATCTGACCTACTGATTCTTACTGCTGATAAGTGATTTGTGGTTTTGTCTCTCTTCTTCAAATGGTGGATTGTGATACCTTCACCCCTGCCCTGTGGAGGCTGTTGGTTATATCACTGACTATTGTTTTGGGGTTTTATTTCACAGCTCTCACAAAATTTCTTACAAAATATCATCAACTGCTGTTGTTTTCCTTGACTTTCCTGTTTGACATCTGGCTGTTATTACACCAGTGTTTCCTCTGATTCAAAACGGCTTGCTTTCCTCCTATAGGCAGCTCTATGGTCTTCATTTTGGTTTATCCTTTTTAACAACAAGTAATGAAACTGAAATGAAATCTACCGTCTCATATCTTTTGATCTCAAACCCAAATGCCTTCTGTACATAGCAAAAACAAAAGAATTGACTTTGCTGTTCCAATACTTTCAGAGGGGAATGTATAAGGGACTAAACACAGTAAATATTTCATATGACCATTTAAAATTTTATCTGTTCTCTTATGCACACTATGATGTTATACTGTCTCTCCCTGTCAATCAGATAAATAAAAGCTAACCCTGGGTGTCTGTAAGCTCATGTACAGTATGTGGAGGAGGAACTGTTCTCCAGGTGTGGATGGCTGGCTTCACATGTCATGGAGGAAGCATGTATTAGTCTTCACACTCTTTGGTTAGTAGCTGTTGTATAATAGGAGAAAGCTGGCAGCTGGCTGGGAACTGGGTGGCCAAATTGATGAAAAAAAATCTAAAAGAAAGTTCTGGAATAAAACCAGTTCTCATATCCATCCGTGCTTTCATACTGTAGAAGGAAACGTCAGAGTTCAAAAATTCAGATTACATATACGAGTAAGCATATGCATACATACGAGTACTCATATCACTGCAAAAGTTTTGATAAGAACGATAACGAGAATGGTCTAGTGAGTGGACAGTCGACATAATGACTTCAGTCATATGCAAAGTGTGCACCTTACAGCCAAAGCCAAATTTATTTGATCTACCTAAATAATAATGAATGACTTTAGCAAATGTTTAAATATTAAATATATGTTCAAAGATATGATGTTATACATGCTGTTGATGGAAGTTACAGTTACTGCCACATTGTGTTTCTTAGGAATGAAGATCAGTAAGATAAATCAAACTCTGTTAGCAGTTACAAATAGCTCTTTTTGCACATTTATTTCCACAGCATTCAGCAGGAAATAAACAATATGCCTGCGCGCATGTCTGGATGCCAGGGTTGACTGGCAATTGATGGAATGTAAAATGATTAAGTTTATGAACAATTTTTCAGAAAACTAATATAAGTAACAACAGAAAGTTTCCCTTTTTTTCAGTGAACACCATGAGACGACAGAGATGTATAATAATTATAGGCGCACTGAAACCATTTTTCTTTTCAGATTGAGTTTGATTCTGATACCAAAATCAGAAGTTTGCATGTTCTCCCCGTGCATGCGTGGGTTTCCTCCGGGTGCTCCGGTTTCCTCCCACAGTACAAAGACATGCA
>JAQQZR010000005.1:1999074-2011569 GCA_030068235.1 Notoglanidium macrostoma
TAGAGAGAGAGAGAGAGAGAGAGAGAGAATTTTTTTCTGAATTAAAAAAATTACTCAGAATTATGGCCTTGATAAATGTATTAAAAGATTAATGTGTCATTTTGAAATGGGAAATGAAATGAAGTGTTCCACCTATGGGAATAGTTTTTCCTTTTTTCTGCCCTTTTCTCTCAAGGATGCAGGCATACTGTAGTCCTTCACAGGTCAGTGACCCATTATTATTGTCACCAGGTCTATCAGAACCTAACATCTATGGATCTCTTTACCCAGAATTCCCCAATGCTTGCCTTTCAGCTGTCATGTACTCCCAGTCACCGTGCATACATCAACACACAATCAATCACAGCCCCTTCTACCTCTCTGTCCTCTTCTCTGGTCTCTCAGCAGCACAGGACTGACAGGCCAAGGTTGTCTGAAAGGCATACACTATTAAACACTGAACCATAACGACTGTGTGAAAATGTCTGTCAAAAATGTATTACTTCAACACTGAGAATTCAAAACATAATTCTCTAAATGTAATTCGGTGTATCGATGTGATGTATACAGTATGCTGTGACCCAATTAAGTCTAAGAAGTGGTTTAATATACTGTAAACTTGCACAACTATTCTTAAAGGAAATATTATGCAAATAAATAGAATATAGAAAAGCATTTAATTCAGAACAGCTCCTAATGCTTCATTACATAAGACATTAATTGCTGGCCTCCTAAAATAGTACTTTTGTAGACATCTAAACAAACAAACAATACAGGTTAAATATGACATCTTTTAGGTATAAAAAAATCAAGCCACATGTATATTTTAAGCATTTATAGATGTATTTTGAGATTTATAGGTTTGTCAATCCAAAAAGGGTCAAAAAGTGCCAGGTCGTGTGCATCAACTCTGCCCCATAACACTTAATGGCACTTAATAACAGGTTAAAACAGCATGGTTGCGGATGTTCTTTCCTCCTGTGAGAGGGTCATTATTTTGGTGGAGTTGCAAGCGCACTCTGTGGGAGAGCCATTAGTGTAGACACACACAGGATCTGACTCTGACCAGCATACACAGGCTTTAGGTCACAAGCATTTGGCAACAACCAAGCACTTAGCTATCTAATTCTGTTAATTGCTGTCTCAGTAGATGAGATAAAACCACTCTCCCAAGCTAAGAGGTTGACTACGTGTTTATAGGAGGTGTAGTAAATTCATGAGGAACCTGCATCAAGCCACGTTTAAAGAAAGGAAAACAAATCATTGAAAGTGTTTTTTTTTTTGTTTTTCTGTACTTAGGTCACGTTTAAACCAAGGCTTACTCAATATTTACTTAATTGCATGCTTTTTCTTAGGATAAATGGGATACATCAAGTGGAGAAAAAAAGTATGAGCAGGGATCACATCTGAAAACATGCATCTAAGCTTGCATCATCCAGGGCAAAAAAAACAAAACAAAACACAATTTGAGGATTGCATGAATTATACTGCAGGATAATGATAGAATCAATCTAAGATTTATCCAGAGGCAGGTTTTAAAACATTAAAAATATGGTGTCTTTCGCCAATATGTTTTGTTTAATGATAATTTCATAGCATTCATTTGTGACTAATACTACAACACACAAACACATAGTTCTAGTGATTATCAAGGATTATTTTGGCTCTAGAAATTCATAATGATCTATCAGCAAATAGAAAAATATGTCTGAAAGGCGCTGTTACTCTCGGTGAGGCCTAATGCACTCTGTGCTAATCAACCGAAGTGATATTAAATTCGTTTATTACTTTTCTATGAAGTCTATTGCGATTAAAGAATGAGGGCTCAGTCTTCAGGGTATATGCATATACTAACTTGAGGTGCTTGAATGGTTGGATGGTGTTGATTAATTAAGCAAAATTACACAAGCAAACAAAAATTTTACAAAAATGTGCTGAGAAGCACCCTTGTCATGGGAGTGCTTTTGAAGATCACCTAAAACTACTTTGGTTTTAAAAACAAAAGTTATAAGGATAAATGTCAAGAAAATTAATAAGATCTATATAAAAGGATAAGTATAGAAGATGTGGAGCTAGGTGCAACAGTAGGAACAGAAGGAGAAGGATTGGGAGATATGGAAAAAAAAAGAATATCAAAAGCAAGAAATGCATTTACAAACCTCAAGAAAATATGGAACGGCAACAACATCAAAAGAAAGACGAAACTAAAACTATACAGAACCATTTTACTCCTAGTGCTACTATATGGAAGTGAAACATGGAAGATGAACAGCGGAGACAACAAAATGATTGACGCATCCCAAAATAAACGCCTCAGAAAAATAAGATGAGAAGGAAAGAACTGGTCAGCAAAAAAGAGCTGCAAAACAGAGCACAAATGAGACCTGTGAGCGAAAAGGTTTGCAGGACAAGATGGAAATTTATAGGCCATGCACTGCAACAAGACCTAACCTGTGACTGCAACATTGCAATGACCTGGACACCAGAAGGACGGAAAATGTGGCCAACCAAAGACAGCATGGCGTCACATGGTAGAAAAAGAAATTATATAATATATATTAATAAATATAAATATAAATTATATAAATATAAATACGTATATTTCTATCAATAAAAATTACATCTCGATAATTATCATTATGGTTTTATCACCCAGCCCTACTTTGGCCATGTCCGCTGATGAACCGTTTCGAATAAGGAAGTGGAATTTTACGTGGTAAACACAGACAAGCATCCCAGTGCAGTTATAGTAAATATAAGTACTCTTGGAATGCTTCTCGCTCATAAGAGTACTCATTTAATCCAAGATTTTTTCCATTAAGGGGCATAAGTTTAGCATTAAAAATGCATTTGCCCCTATAGGTGGCATTAATGAGCAATCACTTCTCAGAGCCAACAAGTCCTAAGACAGTTTGCAAAACATTTCCAGAAGGCAGGGTATGAGTTTTATAAATGTGGAACTGAGGCTGATGATGTCTTACACATAAGTACAACATTTTCATGGGGCCATTTTTATTATCACTCTTTCTCCCTGGGGGATAAACACTATTTTGGGTAGCTTTAAGTAAAACATCATTTGCTGGAAAAGGAATCCATAAACTCTGTTAACCCAGGTTTTCATCCCCTTGCATTGCTCCAGGCAGTAAGGTATAAGGAAGTTCTTCCTACTACATCAATGTGCCTATTTCACCCCTGCTGATGCTGTATTTTGTTGTGCTGTCTTATTGTACATGTGTTTTGTTAAGTCCAAAGCTTCCCATGTTCCCTGCTCGTTGTTTCCAGCTCTACTTCTATTACCAGAGCCATGCACGTTTTATGCACAGTTTGCTTTCTGCCTCTAACTACTGCATATTACAGTAAACTATTAATTAAAATAACAAAAATAATAATAATTTTAGGTCAATCACTAGAATATATTTAATGTCCTGTAATGGGTACTAGTTAACCACATGTTGTTTGTTTACTAATTATATGCTAAAAATTGCAACCCTGTAATTTTCAACCCTGCTACACATTTGAATGCATGTTTTCTTAGATTCAGTAGTGAAACTGATAAATAAATAAATCAGTTTTAAAGCTGTGGGTCATCTTATACCTGTAAAATAGACTTCACTATCGTTAACAGGCTAATCTGTTAGCTCTTGTCATTCCCGTGCTATTATCCCATCTTTGACAAACTTTAATTGGTGGAAACTTGATTATCCACCCTGTCAGAGGAGCGTGTGACTTCACTTCACATAGGAGACATTGGTGGTCCTTTAAATAGTCTTGAACCAGAGGTGCTCTAATAGAATTAAAGTTTGTCAGATGTAATTAATGGCAACTTGTACAAGACTACGGTATCTCCAGAGATAACGGCTAGCAGGTCTGCATCTCTCTGTACAGGCTTGGGGAGTAACGTCGGGGATTAAGGAATGGCATTACATAATTAGGATACAAAAAAAGGTAACAGTGTTCAGTAAAATTACAGAAATAAAATCTGTAATCAGATTACCGATACATTTAGTAGTAATGGGGATTATTTAGCAGGATTACAGTTTTAAAATATGTAAGGGTTTCAACAAAATCAATAAAAATCAATAATAATAATAATTGTCAATTTCATTAATAGTTGAACTGTGTTACAAAACACACTGCATGTGTGTCACGTCACTTCATTAAAAAACATTTGACTGAAATGTCAGAGCAAAAACATCTGTAGGACTTTCTCTATAGTATGGAAACTCTTTACAGTACACTACCCTGCTGGCATCATGACATGACTTATGTTTTAATGTGAGTAAAACAAGTTCCTGCTTGAACTGTCCATAACAGCTTTGTTCTGTTTTGTTAGGCAGCAAGCAGCAATGCTATTTGAAATTTATTAGTTTGTAAAAAGTGAAACTAGCCAATTTTTTCAACCCAGTAGTGCTGATAAATGATTATATATTCTTAGCATACATAAAATACAGTCTGTATGTTTTGTGGGTCAAATCATCAAGTCTCCATCCTACTTTTGTTCGATATCAAACATCATCACTTACATCACTTTTTGCAGCTATCTTCACTATGAAATTGTCTGTTCGAAATATGAACAAATCATGGCTTGAAATCCAGAGACACAGTTGCAAAAACTGTGGTAAGTGATTAAAAATGTCCTAAAGCAGTAAATGATGTACATAATCGCATCACCTTGAGTTAGTCTGAGTGTCTCATTTTGTTGATATTAGCAAATGCTGATTAAAATGCTGCAAACAAATATTTTAAAGAAATATCTTTCGTATATAATACATTAAAAAACATAAAACTAATCGATTTTCAGAAAAAAAAAATCGACAGATTAATCGATTATCAAAATAATTGGTAGTTGCAGCCCTAAAATACATTTTAAAATAAAGAACAATATAATACCATGCACATACGCACACATTACAAGACTTCATGAGTCTCAAGTGAAACCACAGCTAATCGTAGAGTTGCCAATTCAATATTTTGGCCTCTGGTGAAAAAATGTCTTCACTGGGTGGAAATTTTACCATTATTTTGTCTTTAAATCAGGAAACATCATCAAAGTACAGTGCAAGTTCTGTCTTCCAGCTGAAAAAATGCTGTCATCATCCACATATTTGTTACATTACTTTAATTTTGTGGTACTTGGATTAGGTTACTGACTACGTTTTTTTTAACGGGTAATTAATAACTGTATCGGAATACATTTCAAAGTAATCCTCCCAACCCTGTCCCTGTATGTGGTTATTAGACGAAATCTCCAGGAGACTCAGACTCGGTGCTACTGTCTGCCAAAGAGGTCATTATCATGAATGTATGTTTTTATGAAAAGCAATGTCGCTATATAGCTTTGAGAAGATTGCATGATTTTGGAAGAGATGCCTTCCACTTTAACTGATTGCATGATTGGATGGGCATATCAGGCAAGAGAGAGAGAGAGAGCGAGAGAGAGAGAGAGAGAGAGAGCGAGAGAGAGAGAGAGAGAGAGAGAGAGAGAGAGAGAGAGAGAGAGAGAGAGAGAGAGAGAGAGAGAGAGAGAGAGAGGGATGAGACTGCTAGGCCAGTAGATGAGCAGGTAAACACTGTGCTTCTGGCAACTTGACCTTAGAAATCAGATGGTGCTGGAACACGTATTAGCTGTACTCTTGGCTCAAGGCTAGCACATGAATACAAACCAGCTGCTTAAATGACTACCTGAAGCTGCATCCAACAAGCAGGTGTCTCTGCGAGTCATTGAGCATACATTGTGGTTACACAAGACAGCAAGTAAATAAAAAGGTTGAAAGTTTGAAACTCTTCACCAGTATTGAGTTAGATTATTTCCAAAATGCTTGAGGCGCTGTACTGATAGAGTAACTACAGTATATATATACATTATAGTAAATAGTGTATATATATTTACTATACATATAGTATATATATTAAATAAATAAAGTGAGAGTGGCTGTTGTTGCTGTAGCAAAGATGATAAAAGTATGAAAAAAACAAAAAAACATAAGTCATTAACTTTTTCAATCATTAACATTCATGGCTTTTGTAGCAGATCCTCTATTGCAGTTTTAGAGATTATGCAAATTATTTAGCTGGCTAGAGACATTAGGTCAGAAAAAGAAGAATATTCACAGACTTTAATAAAATTTCCATGTTATTAAAACAGAATCTGATGATTTGCAAATTAGGTAAACAGAAATTTAACTGAAAATAGAACAAAAACAATATACCAAATGTTGAAACTGGGAAATTTTATTAGTTTATGGAAAACATATGCTCATTTTGAATTTGATGCCAGCAACACGTTTCAAAACAGTTGGGACAGGGGCATGTTTACCACTGTGTTGAATGACCTGAAACCGAGGAGACCAGTTGCTGGAGTTTTGAAAGAAAAATATTGTAATTTCTTTACAATTTTATATTAGAGCATTATTCTTAAATTGTTGCACTATTTATCCAATATTTATCCATTTCACAGAGTTGTGAACCCCTCCACATCTTTACTGCTGGGAGACTCTGCCTCTCCGGAATGCTATTTTCATACCCAATCATGTTACTGAACTGTTGTCAATTAACCTAATTAGGTGTAGGATGTTCCACCAGGTGTTGTTTTTAGCAATGCACAACTTTTCCAGTCTTTTGCTGTCCCTGTCCCAAATTTTTTTAAACATGTTGCTGGCATCAAGTTGAAAATGAGCATAAATCTTTTTTCATATAACAATAATATTTCTTAGTTTCATCATTTGATATGTTCATTTGATATGTTGTTTTTATTCTATTTTTCAATTAAATATGGGTTTAAATGATTTGCAAATCATCGCATTCTGAGTTTTATTTGGGGTTGTAACAGAACCTTTATAAATTTCAGACATACACCCAGCTCTACAATCCGAAAACTGAAATTATATGCCATAATTTCATGTGTTTAGTATAGATTTGTGTAATTGATTTGGTCAGATGAAGAGAGATGAGAAATTTGGGATTTCCCCAGGAAAACCTGCAGCTCTGCAAAAAGCCTAATGCAAACAAGAGCTGCCAGGTGTGGGCTCAAATTGGCAATAATAGGCCGATGTTGCCCGACATCTCTGTCTACAACATTACATGCGAGCCTCCATGGGTCTAATCTTGTTGACAGCAATAAAACAGGTGGTTTGATGGAACACAGTTCTCGCTAACAGGCTTTACCGCAACAGCCGTCATCTTTGGCTGATAAGCCTAACCAGACATCCATTTACAGAGTATAAAGCAGATTTTTTCCCTGTGAGATCCTTATATCATGCAATTCTCAGTAGAGTTAGTCTTAGACAGAGTCACTAGAAAATGAGCATAGTTGCAAGCTGCATAGTGGAAGACACTGGATCAGACCACAATGAAATGAGAATGGTTAATACAGGGTTTGTGAAATTCTGCTTCATATATTCCAAAACCTAACTCTAGAAAAATTAGGGATGTAACCAAATACATTTGGTTGAATTTATTTGGTTGAATTATTTGGAATGAACAGATAATGTGTTCAAAACAGATATAGATATAAATAGGAGCTTATTTTAAACATCTATGGTTTGCCTCAGTAGCCTGACTGAATCCCACCTTTACTGAGCTCCAAAATAAAACCACATTTGTGCCATATTTCTAGACTAACTGACTTGATATTCATTAAAGAAATATGCATTTTTCCTTTTTTTTTTCAAACAAAGCCTTCACTACATATAGCCCACGCAGACAGGGCAGCATATCTCTGCTGGGTTCTCCATGGGTTCATTGAAAATGTTTTTCATCATTCTGAAATTAATGTTCTCCAAAATTATGAAAAGAAAATCTTCCCAGAAAAATCATACAGGCTTTACAATGGAATGCTTCTTAAGAGACCCATTTTGACTGACTTTTCTGGAATGTAACAAAAACTAAAGTAAATCTGATCAAATATTAGGAGGTGGCTCATCCACAATTAATAGTTAACTTTTTTGTGAATGACATGATTGTTGTGAATGATACAATAGCTCCCTAGCTTAGACAGATATATTAGATTGCTAGAATGTTCCCCACAGGATGTCTGGTTCAGACCAATTATAAAATCGAGTGATGGAACTGAGGTGGAGGAACTGGAGATCTTCAGGAGTTGAATAAAATTATGCTCTTTATTAAAGTTATGGTGTGTCTTCTTACCTTGCTCTCCTGTAAAAATTCGCATCTGATTTGACTTCTGCTAAGACTGCCTTTTACAAGGAAAAGGTTGAAATCGCTGCCCTAGATCCTTGCAAACTCTTTTCATCATTACCTAACATGCTAGCTCCACCTGCTCTATCTGCTGATGACTTTGCCCACCTTTTTGATGGGAAGATTGGCAAATCTGTCAGACATTCACTATCACTACTACATCACATACACTTCTCATTAAGGATTTCCCTTCCCCATCATTGGCAGAGTTTTCCAATCTAGCAACAGATGCAATCCAGCAAGTCATCTCATCATGCATTCCTACCACCTGCCCACTGGATCCAGTCCCTTCCACAATGCTCCAAACCATCTCTTAAGACCTTTTCCCCTTCATCACCACTATCATCAATAACTCCATACCATCTGGTAATGTACCAATGACATTCAAAAGAGCCAGGGTTATTCCCATCCCGAAGAAACCCGCGTTGGATCCCTCAGATATTAGCAACTATTGACCAGTATCACTTCTCTCTGTTCTGTCTAAAGTCCTTGAATGCACGGTCTACAATCAAATGTCTTTCCATCTCCCACGGAACAAACCACCAGGATCCTGATCAGTCTGGCTTCAAAGTGGCATATTCGACAGAGACTGCCCTTTTGGCTGTCATTGAGAAGCTACATGCTGTTAGATCGGCCAAACTGTAATCAGTCCTCATCTTGCTTGACCTTTCAAAAGCGTTTGGCACAGTCAACCACAAGACTCTCTTGTCCATCCTTATGAGTCTTGGAATTAATTGCTCAGCACAGCAATGGCTTGCTTCCTACCTAGAAGTTCGATCATATCAGATTACGTGGAAGGAATCCACATCTGCTCCATACAGACTTTCCACTGGTGTCCTTCAGAGCTTGGTATTTGGTCCTCTTCTGTTCTTCTTCTATACTAGATCTCTTGGTGAGGTCATAGCCTCACATGGGTTCTCATACCACTGCTATGCAGACAACACCTAACATATCAACTCCTTTCCTCCCTCAGGCACACATGTTTCCATCCGGATCTCTACATGTTTGTCAAATAGCTTATCATGGATGGCAGCTCATCAGCTGAAATTCAACCCCAGCAAAACTGAACTGCTATTCATCCTAGCTGATTCATCCCCACATTAGAATCTTGTGATCTCCCTGGACAACTCTCTGATCTCTCCTTTGGTCACCACTTGTAACCTTGGGGTAACCATGGACCTGTTATTTTCTTCTCATATTGTTAATCTTTCTCGCTCATGTTGATTTCTTCCTTTCAAAATCAGAAGGATTTGTCAATTTCTTTCAGCATAGGCCTCTCAAGTACTTGTTCAGTCCCCTGTCATCTTGAGACTAGTCTGTTGTTACTCACTCACTCAATCCCAACGGGTCTGCCTCTGAGCGCCATTTGACCTCTGTAACTGATCCAGAATTCAGCTGCACGACACGTTTTCATCTTTCTCAAGTTCTCCCACACCAGCCCATTGCAATGCTCCCTACACTGGCTTCCTGTAGCTGTCTGCATCATATTCAAAATACTGCCTACAAAGCCAAAAACGGACCAGCACCATCCTACCTCAAAGCACTTATCATACCCAGCTCTTCACCAGGCTCCTGCTGGTCCCCCAGCACTGTTCGACTGGACCCACCATCTCTCAAGGTACAAGGAAGAAGTGCACCTAGACTCTTCTCTGTTTTTGCACTTATGTGGTGGAATGAACTTCCTCTAGATGTCTGAACAGCTGAGTCACTGCGTATCTTCAAATGACGACTAAAGACCTACCTCTTTCGGAAGTACTTGGACTAGCACTTTTATTCTTATTTATTATAAGTATTAAAAAAGAAAGAAAAATTATTTACTTTTTGTATTACCTGCCAACAGTCTTTAGATTGATGGAATTCTTAGCGCAGGTCCTAGTGAGCCAGTATCAGAATGTTTTACTGAGAGAGACTGCAAAGCACTTAGGTAAGTTGTTCTGGATAAGGGCATCTGCCAAATGCCATAAATGTAAATGTTCTATAAAGTGTTATTTATTGATTTTATTTTTGATGCTTTTCTTTTGCAGTGATTCTTGGTTTTTCCAAGATAGAGTTCAGATTTCATTAAGGGAAAAACACAGGGGGGAAAAAACCCACCTTAATTTACATTTTATACCACATCCACTCCCAGTACAAATCCACATACAGATATAGATACATCCAGTGGTTCTGCCTTGCACTGGGATGCTTACCTCAACTTAGACTCTACAGTTAGAGATTCTGAGAGACTCAAAAAAAAAAATTGAACTAAAAAAAAAAACAAGAAAATTGCTTGATATTAATAGAATTATATTGCTGCATGGACAAATATTTTACTTGACAAGACATCTTGGAATAAGTTGGCTCCAGTCTAGACATAGGGTTAATAATCTCAGAATTGATGTCCTGTAATCTTCTAACAGTAAGTGCTAGATCACTTCAACTATATTCAAGATATTTTATGTCTTTTTTTTTTTTTGCAGTGCTCTGTTTGACTTAATTGTAAAGTGACTTGACTTGACATTGACTCACAGTGGACATGGACTCCTGACTCATGGATGAAACCTGTTACAAACAAGTCTCAGTCTTAAGTAATATATTCTGAAGCACCAAGAAAAACTTTATACTAACTTTTCAAATATAATGAAATAAAGCGCTGAAAATTTGGGACTTCTGGATCTAACATGATCTGATTAGTTTTGTTATACCAAATCTTTCATATATAGATTAAAGCTATTGTGACAAAATGTATTTTACAGATTCCCTTTTGCAAAAAGTTGTGACTAGGCATGTCTAAAGAATGGCTGATAGAGAACCATATCTTCCACTCTCCCTCCTCCAAGCTACAGCTAGTACTTTAGATCTCGTTTGTGAAGAGCTCTTATAAACATGACATTCAGCCTGACTTCAACTCCACCCTTTAGTACCATTTCACCCTGAACTATCTCTCATCCAGACTGAGAAAAAAATAGGAGGATGGCTTGGTATGTGTCTCCCAGCAGCATTCTTTAGCATTCACTATAAGTTTAGTTTAGTTTAGTTTCACACAAAGCCCAGATCTCATTATGCCGAACCTTGTCTCTTCTTTCATCTTGTCTCTTTATTGCATGCATGAAAGCATCGTCAATTTTTTTCCATAAATTCATTATGTCGTCTAGCCTTATTATCATTCATTGGATTTGTTCCAGCAAGTAGTAGCTGCTATCAAAAGCAGATGGTATACTAATCAGACATCAAAAATGCTGATGGAAGAGCATCATGAGAATGGTGTTTAAAGAGTAGGTTAGAAATGGAATAAGTAAAGGAAAAAACATAAAATGGCTGTTATAGGAAAATAATAAAAGATAAGGTGGAACAGGTGCAGACTTCACATCTAGAAATGTTTTCCTCCTCTTATACCACATCATTTTGCCAACATTTACAGTTTCTTATTTATCTTTTGAACAACATCGTCATTTTATGTTTATAGATACATTTCTTTTGCAGTTGCAAAACAAGTTAGTTGCTATTATAACTTTTGTCATAGCAACTATAAACAGTCACCAGCTTCTCTCTTTTTTGTTAACTTATGAAGACAAAAACCAAAGCCCTCCATCCTCAAGCTTTCCCCATTTTGCTGAACTCAACATTACAGCTTTAGCTATGACTTTACAAAGTTCTTACACTACAGAGTCCATCCACAAATGCTAAATAAACATCACCTAATGGAAAACTTCACCATATCAACACTTTTTAAAATCTGCTTACATGGATCGTCTGGCATACAATTCCCCGTGTATGTTTTACTATATAAACAATAGCATATTAGAATGATATGCTTAAATATACAGTAAACCTTGCAGCAGCTGGAACTACTGTCTGAGATATAGTAGAAATGGTTATAAGATGCAAGTTTATTTTATAATTTCAATTCAATTCCATTTTAATTGTATAGCACGTTAAACAATAGACATTGCTATACAGAAATAAATAAATTCCAGTTATACATTTTAAACATTTAAATTTATCCTTAATGAGCAGTTCAGTGGCGATGATGGTATGGAAAAACTCCCTGCGAGTTTAATTTAAAAAGATTAGGCCTTTTTTTTAAAAAAAAATCAAATGTATACTATAGAATTTTGTGATTATTTCTATCCAAAGAATCCATTGTTTATTAAAATTGTCATTGGATTCCACTTGGAATTATTTATGGGTTTAATAATTTGAGTGGCGGCACGGTGGTTAGCACTGTCGCCTCACAGCAAGAAGGTCCTGGGTTCCATCCCCAGGTCACCCAGGGTGCCTTTCTGTGTGGAGTTTGCATGTTCTCCCCGTGCATGCGTGGGTTTTCTCCGGGTGCTCCGG